>JAAQRH010000928.1:0-21733 GCA_013186785.1 Fusarium pseudonygamai
AAGGTAAGGAGCATGAGCAGGGGGTGTTGATTAAGTCCAAGAAGAAGAAGAAGACCAGCCAGAAACCAGGATTAGGCGGACCTCACCAAGAGATTGGCATCCGAAAAAGCTGGGCCCCGTTGATGAATGCGCACCCGGCGACGATGAGGTCTGGGACGCAAGCAGGCCCTAGAACGTATCATCAAGTGAGACATGACACTGAGAAAAATACCAGAAGCGGGATTTTTTCTTTCTTTCTACCTCAATCAGTCTAGTATCAGTTCCAGAGTCAACGCACATACATATGCTGGGCTGGGTCATGATATCTTGATCTACCTTGGCCAAGGGAGTTCCTATTTAGCAAAGTATTCAAGGGGCGCCCGACTTCCAAGTCCAGGGGAGGCCGGGAGATTCACATGAGGAGAACACGCCAATGAGGCCAACAACCGTCCAGGGGATGCTAGTACTGGTAGGAAATCGTCTAGAAACCGACGCAGGACTATTACCAACTAATCTGAACGTGTTCATGACAGGACAGGCCATCGGCCATCAATTGTTGTTGATCCTGCTCAAGAGTTGTCCGTCAGGAACGGGGGAAATTACACCTTTTTTGGCATGGTGGGTAACCTTCACAGACCCATCTCCGTGCCTCTAGTTGGCTAGCATAAGTTGTCCCCTGTTCTGGTCCATCCATCCTCCATCGCATGTCCCTCCCCTGTTCCTGTTGGACAATGCCCCTCAGGAACCAGGCACAGTGCAGGCGCAGCATCTGGGAAAAACACACACCTGCCAAAACAAATCGCATTTCCGTCCTCATTACCAAAATAGAGCTCGCCTGACAATGGACAACGAAAGTGAATCAATGCGCGCATGGTTACCTTAGTACTCCGTAGGTAAGGTACTATGTCGGTATCAGCCAATAGGTAGGGTCTTTGCGCCAGTACTTCGGAACATCACTCATATTGAAAGAGATCGACATTTCCCCCTTTCCTTTGTTAGCTTGCGCATGAGAACGTTGTCAACAACAATCATTCAATGAATCAATATTCTGTTCTTGGTCCCTTGGCCCGTTGCTAGTTACTACATATGCCCCTTACGTACCACTCCAAGAACCGCGGATGTACGCATTGTCATCTACGCTCATGCAATTTGCCTACCCGCTGTTGTCGTCGTCATGGCATAAATTGCGATGAACAGATCCCCGTGTCCTCGGTTGTTGGNNTACCTTAGTACCTACTAAGCTAACATCTAATACACTGGCTACTGGATATGTACATGGAGAACAGGGGATACATACCGCTACTCCCACAGCAACGGACCTATTCGGTAGGTAGAGGGCCGCTATACGGTACTTCGTACAATAGCGCGCCGCGCCTACGTACCACTGAAACCCAGCACAAGACCCATTTCCTCCGTCTGATCACATTGGACCTGCGGATAAGCAACTATTTAGCTTAGGTTCGGCCTTGGCTTTGGTTGTCCATAGCTAAGTATTCATCCACGAGTTCGATACATTCAGGACAGGTCGGATCTAAGCTCTGGATCCTTTGGATAGTTCTGTGGAGATCTAAAGCCTACGAAGCGAATCGACTGAGTTTTTCATCAGTCTGCCTGACGACACAACTTAACTGGTTAGACCATTTTTCGCGAATACCTCAGGTAAGTACCTACTTTAGGCATGGGTCTCTGTGGAACTCTGTTCCGCAATTGCAGTACAGTGCATGTGTTAGCCTAAAGCCTCAGCTGCATTTCACTTTCGGGTACCTGGCACTAATCTTCTTAAATCTGTTACTCTCAGGCTCTAGATTGGAGAGACCCTTCAGAACTCTCTTTGGGGTGACCGTTAGCCGTTTCACAATGAGGCCTGGCGGGAAAGCCAATCACGAAGACCAGTTTTACGAGCAACCTGCCATCTCAGTCGATAGCCGCCAGCAACAACCATGGATCTCCGGTTAGTAAGATCTCACTCTACCAGCCTCTGATACCAATATTGCTCGACACCGATACACACATCTGGTTGGTTGCTGGTTTAATGAGGTCCAAAACTATTGCTTGCATATCAACCAAGCGCCTTCAAAAACATCCAATGTCGTGATGATCGGTTCATAAGGTGACTGAATGCATCTTGTCTGGCTTTGATCCACCAACCAACAAGTGTCAGAATTAGATCGGCATTGCCGCGTCTTGTTAATTCACTGACTGCCTCAATAATTCCTCATCCTGGTATTCGCCAAGCGAATTCTGGCTGGATGCGAAAATGACAGTTGATGGCGTCCAATCGACAACCCCCTCGGCAAATACTTAATCTTGCTTCCTTGCTCGAGTCATCGCTGTCTCTCCTGAGTCCTGACACTTCTCAGGGCGGATCGCGGCCAGACTTACAACGGGCCCCCACTCTGATAAGTCTGACAGCGAAGGTTATCCTTCTTGAATCACTTCTTCTTCTTCTTCTTCTTCTTCTTCTTCTTCTTCTTCTTCTTTGTCTTCCTGGTGTTTCTAAAACGGCGAGGCCCCCTTTTGGACAAGCCAGCCCAAGCCTTGGCATTCTTGTCTCTTCTTTTCTGGTTTTGCAACGCAACCAGCTTGTTTGAAGCTTAGACTACTCCGTAGCGTCCTCCTTTCTTTTCTCTCCACTTTTTGTCTGCTTCCCCTTGCATTGGCCTTCGGGTCATTCATCGGCTGGATATTATCGGTTCGGCGGCACACGTCAGCACCTAATTTCGTCCTCTCCCAAAGATGAATTGTGAACTCGTTGACCGCTGCCACATGGTTTCGTCTTGTTACAGTGGCTGGATGTGTCTGTGTAGAGAAGCATGCAGGCATGTTCGTGTCCCTCTGGGTCATTAACATTTGATCCGATATCAAAATGTTCAAGAATACATAAGCCAACTAGGTACGTTGCCCCTGCTAGCAGAAGCTTAAGGGTTAGGTCCCTCTTTCAAAGGCCTTGTTTTTCCCCTTACACGAGTTCCTCTATACCTATCTTCAGGTCTACGACACAGGCCTCGGAGAGCAAGGAAACCTGGGGCATTGATAGAATATATCATAATATATTCATCAAATAGCCCTTACACTTACAGTAGCTTATGTGGATATGTTTCTATTTTATTTTATTTTATTTTTATCTTTATCGCTTACATACTGTTAGAGTCTTCAGGAGTTCTTCTCTCAGCGTCCGAAACGCTGCTCTTGGATAACCACCCCAACTAATAGGAGCTACTTTGGTGGCTTTTATATTTAAGACCTTGGTACACACTGTCACTTCCCTTGGATATGTTTCACAACGTTGAGATTGTCCATATATCATGGCTCCTTGCACTGACGAGTCTTCTGTGTCCTTCCTAACTCCACTGACATATCTATTTTCGTCTCACATTTTGGCTAGTGGCCATGAAGTCGTACCTTGTTGATCTCTGTATGTAGTACAGACCCTTCAACCAAAGTAGCACATATCGAATACGAACGATCTTTGCATGAAGTTGATGTATGCTGTGATCTGTAGGGCAGTGTGTCCGCTCTCATGGTTGCACTAGTATTATAGCAGAGCTGAGACTTTGGCGTTTCCTAATGGCATTCGTCACACGTTTGCTTTGTATACTTGTGGCTCTTCCTTTAATTTGGTCCCGGTTACATGACACTGTTCATATGACGTGGAGCTGCATTCCACTGTGGTAAGTAGTCTCTGTTAACTTGGGACTAGTTACTATGTGTTGATGTGCAAGGTGCAGCCCATGATTCCCGGGGAAAGCCACTACGAAGGCCTGGAATACAATGGGTTACACGTAGCTTAGGTATAGGCTAGAAACTCGGGAACTGGTCTGATGTTTGAAGCAGAGAGTTATTCGATCAACTGTAACGACGCCATTGAGTGTCGGTCACGTAGTACTATATACTGCCTTGGATACTGGTATTTGACATCTTTTTTCAATTTTGTTTCCAACTTGGCACCGCCTACCCTAAACTTGTACATTATCGTATAGCGGTTGACACTTGGTCATCTGACTTATCTAACTCCTATTGAATTCTCGCAGTCCTACGTCTATACCAGTCTTATACCTACTCAAATACGTCTCTATTCAGATGTGTCTTGGAAAATCCCAAAACTACCGAAATGCATACTGTGTGTCGGCCATTGTTGCAACATCACCAGCATTATCAAGAGACAGGACACAACCGCCGTCGAATCACATGAGCCAAATAACAATACAATATCTCAGTCAGACATCTAATAAAACCACGAGTCAGCATAAGAATGCGGTTGCTATCTAGGTTTCAAGATACTCAATGGTGCTCGTCATGTGAATGATAAAAAACCTCACCCGAGACAACTTGCAACAGCTAGGAGCCTAGGACAACGGTCGTATGAATGAACATGACAATAGAAACCTGGAACTCGTGACAGGACGCCCCATCGATGAAAAGAATAGATCTGGAATGTACATTGTTACCAATTGTTCATCGTGGCCATGGCACGCAATGACTCATATTCGCGTTGGATGGAATGAAGTCTTGCGGCCTGACTTACATTACGACTAAACCACATTTCAAGCATATCACATCTGGCTGCCCCTCGGATGGCAAGAAAACACCGAACCTTGATATAAGGTGTCAAAATAAACTTAGCAAAGAGTGCCCTAAGCTTAGGCTAAATTTACCTAAATATTTTTATCACTTAAGGGTAAGGTCTCAAGTTTTCCCTTCCTCGCCTAGCTACCCTGCACTCCTGTAGGATTGATGAAGCCCGAAGGGCCCATTCTTGGAGGGTATGGATTATGGTAACAAGCATGCCAGGCGCGCCTTAGGCTCTATGCAACTGGACATGTAGATATGGCAGACAAGTAGCAGTTATCAGTCCATATCAAGTAGCAGCCTTTGAACCAAGAAAGGCATGCCTCCGTACACAGCTGGGAAACCTCATCTGAAAGCTACTGTTCACGCACGTTCGATATGGGTCGAGGCGGCCATACACAAACACCAAGACCTGTACGAAACGGGACCGAATAGGGTAGCCAGAAATAGCAACCGTAAGTCACACCGTCACCTTATTGTCGAGGTAGCAAATACCACACACAGCTTTCAGAAGGGATGCCTGCAGTAATTACACCAGCAGAACGTACATAACAGGCCTGTTGTCCGACCACTTACCAGCTGAAAGGAGGAGGCGGTGTCCAATCAGTTCAATTGCATAGGATTCTCACCAATATCGGTGAGGCGTTTACACCGGGTTTGACAAGGCACTTTTTGGGGAAACGTCTTGACATGGAAGTGTGTCGAAGGGTTCAGGAAAGTCACCGAGGCCCAGATGGAATTGGGGCATCAGTTTGCGCCAGTATAATAAACCTGTGTGTACCAAGGCCAAAGTGCGGGACTGCATCCATAGGAAAGCTGGATGACGGAAAACTGGCGGGACTAACTTGACGATGACGGTACACCATTATTTGCTCTTCTATCGAGCACCTACGGAGGTAAATGTCCTTAAATAAGATGAAATCATGAATATCACTCAATATTTGTTCAGCAACAAATCGAAAATCATTGAACAGAGAATAGCCTTGCAAGCGCTGAACAAGTTCAGTTGTTTCCGGTGAAGCGAGCCTGATTGTCTCACAGCCACAACAGCAAGTGGGTGGTTTAATGTGATCACTGTGACGTTGACGGTGAATCAAGCCGCTAGAGACTCGAGAATTGGGGAATACCCGTGAGATCAGCGCATACTCTTCAGCCTCCCGAGCCTGCGAGCCACGTTCATATAGTGCTAAACCGCATGGGACTTCACCACTGACTTGATTGATGCTTGATATTAATTTGAAAACGTGATCCGATATGAGTTGGGTAAGCTAGTAACTACCTAGGAGGCTGTCATTGCGATGGGCATAACTTACAAGCATCATGATATGCTTGTTATACAAGTATAATGTCTAATTGCAGGGCTTTTGCTTACAAGTTTGACCTGCACAAGAGTGGCGTGTATTGTGGCATACTGCGAGAAGATACTGAGCCGGATACCGTAAATTGGCAAAATCATCAATAAGTCTTAGGTTCTGAGTATCCTATCAGTCTCTCCAACGAGCTTTGGAAGTCTCGGGGCAACACAGGAAAAGAATTCAGTGACGACAGGCGTGGCGGAGTAAAAGGCTGGATGCTAGCATTGCTAGGATCAGCCACACCACTATAGAATCATGTCTAGCATGTCCCCTCGGGGAGTGAGAAAACACCAGACCTTAGAATAGGGTGTCAAAACAAACTCAACTTGAAATGTCTCAAATTCATGCAAATTTACCCGAGTCTTTTTGTCATTCAGGATCAAGGTCCTGAGTTTTCTTTCCTCCCCTAGCATGTACCAGCCAGTGGCAGGATTTTCTGGACTTTCTATGCTTTCCCACACACACGCCGAGCATCATAGGGGTGCCACAGTTGTATTTGAGCATGGTTCATGGATCTGAGGTCCATTTACGAGGCGTTTGATCGCACCGCCACCATTTTGGTTCACCTGAGGGAAGTTAAGTTGAGCAAGGATTGGTTCAGCTTCGTTGCCCCAGTCCCCTGAACCGATACTACCTGGGTACCTTGGCCCAGGGAAACAGAACAGAAGTTGAAGACAAGCCTTCAGCTGGGGCGTTTCGATAGATTGAGACGGCAGGTATCTAGGTTCATTTGATGTCCGCTCAAAAAGGTGAGAAAACCACCAGAGTACTACAAACCATAAGAGTTTGTCATTGTGAATTAATTGCCTTCGTCTTGTTTCTCCTTGCAATAAACGAATGTCATAAAGAAGCCCGGACAGAGTGGGCGGTTCCCATGTTTCTTGTTTATTGTTCCTTTTCTCGCCTTCGAGGAACTCGATCCGCCTCTCAACCTACGATAGAGCAGTGACATGCCGCTTATTACGATAGCTTGTGGAACCTGTTTGCCTTGTCGATTTGGAGAAGCCGAAGGTAATCAGTGGGTCGTCCTGAGACTAGATATACCGATACTCTCGACCCAAGTACCGGTAAGCCCTTCAGTATCCGAAGTGTCATGAAGAAGAACGACGCCAGAAGCAGCTGTCGTCATCTCCCGCTCAGCGTGTAAGCGTCTTCCCGCCTGTTCCCGTCTTTCAGGCACATGCTATTGACTGTAGTAAGATGGTATATATGCGCCTCGGGCGGCCCTGTCAGAGGCTGAGATCTCGACATCCAGTTCCGCAAAGCAAGGGCTGTGCTGGGGGTGTAAGGTCAAAAGAGGAGAGAAGAGTGTCGAAGAGGCGGTTTGCCAATAAAACAGTAAATCACTGTCGATGATGACTCCATTGGGATCGCGATTGCAAGATGCAGGCAAATCATCCACTCCAGTTGGACGGTGGTGAATGTCTTGGCTGGCTAGCCAGATGATGGATGTTTCCTCAGCAGGGAATAGCGGTACCTGACGTCAAAGTACCTTGAAACGAAAATCAGTCACTTTCAGTTAGATCTTTCCCCAGCACGTTTCTAGCCCGTTGCTTCATACCAGAAACGTATTCGCATCACCCACTTCTGTCCGCTTTGGCGCTCTTCGGGCTTTCACTTTGGGCTGTGGTCATCTTCCGCTCCGGGGCGTTCCCCAACCAGGCGCGCGTTTCCCTTTCCCCTACGTTTCCACTGGTTTTCGCGTCGCTGGCGTGTTTTGTTGGCTTCCCTAGGCGAGACACCGTCACCAATATATCTCGTTATTTACCTCTATGGATGATCGTCGCGTGAAATAATTGTGTTTCAGGTACCTCATCAGCTTGTTTTAATGCAAACCTTGCGGCTAATGCTATCTCGGAGCTGCATATGGTACATAGTGCTTTCCCAAAACAATAAAGAAAACATTCGTGGCGGGATAAGTTAAGGTAAGGAAGGTGACAGGGTACATTGAACCCAAGGTAACTACCAGGTTTCTGGCACGTCCCACCTGAGAGACAGGACAGGCCTTTTTGGGAGGAACCAGCCCGGCAGCTGTCAACAATCCACTGACACACGCCCACACACTCGTTCCCTTACGTGCCCCACTCATTCAACCCGCCATGCTTTGTTATCCAATCAGGAAAGGTTCTTACCCACTTGCCCACTTTCAGAGGCCCTCACTATCGCTCATCGCCCGTCTTCGCCTCGCATCTCTCTCATCGGCCGCCTTGTTCACTTTCTTTCTCTACGTCTCCTTGCACAACTCTCCTTCAGTGCTACATCGTCATTACTGTCAACCATTCTCACGGATACATTGGCTCATTGCCATTTCCCAAGAGTACTTGCCTTAAATCGTCCTTTCTTCATGCTACTGTATTGCCGGTTCTCGAGCCTCAGTTCTGTTTGTTGCATTCCTCGCCTAAGCCACCCACTGCCCACAGCGTAAACCCGCCCACCCAGTGCTTGCTTCTTCCTTCACTCGCCTCTCTGCCCTGACCCGGGGGAAAATATCAGCTCTCGCCACGTCTCCAGCCACACATTAATCCATCTCGCCCCGATATGTGCCTTTGGCCCAAGGCTGTTGCGACATCGAAACCTCGAAATTGATCGCATGCTGGATCAGATTTGCATTTGATTATTCCAATTCTCTGCTTTCCATCTGCCTCTATGGCATCGGACGCTTCCGCCTTTACCGCGATCGACCCCCCGCCCGCAACGCGCGCAGAGGCGACCCCTCCTGCTATCATCCCTTCAGACGACGCTGCTATTAGATTGCTCAAACGGCCTCGTTCACCGTCACCTTCATCGCCGCGCTCTCTCGTCGCGCAGTCGCAGGGACTCCTGGGACTTGGATCACCGGCCAAGTCTGCCCGTTTGGCACTCGCGTCGAGTATTTCTCCGACGCCTTTGACCGCGGCAGCTGCCCTCGAAGACGAGCGCCGGCGACGCGAAGTTGACGATCACGACGACGGGACACGGGCCCCAGCACCCACGAGCGACAATCCTAGCCACCGAGTTCTAACTTCCCTCATGTCTGGAGCGGTTCAGGCTATGAGCCGTCCTGCTGACGCTCCTCAGCTAGCACCAACAGCTACCATGGACCCATCTCCAAAGCCTACAAACCCCGTGTCGCTGGCGCAAACCGCGACAAGTCAGGTCGAAGAGCATGGCGCACCAAGTCCACAGAGCACCAACAGCCTTGTTGGGGTCCCCGTCACCGAAAGCCCGACTCCAATGGAAGTGGACGCACCTAAAATTGATCAGCAGCAGCATCACCAGTCGTTACAGCAAGTAGTCGGGCAGGAAGAGAGACATCAGCCTGGATCCCTATCGTACCCTGGCTCTCTTCAGGCTACGGGCAACCTGACAGAAACCCCAACTCGAGGCATGAGCTTTCCGATGCCTACCCCAGGCCAGACATCTCCTACATCATCTGGGTCAAAGAAGCACAAATGTCCTTATTGCAATACTGAATTTACACGCCACCACAACCTCAAGAGCCATTTATTGACGCATAGCCAAGAGAAACCATACGTTTGCACGGAATGCCAGATGCGTTTCCGTCGTCTGCACGACCTCAAGCGTCACGGTAAACTGCACACTGGTGAGAAGCCCCACGTCTGTCCCAAGTGTGACCGAAAATTCGCTCGCGGCGATGCGCTCGCTCGTCACTCTAAGGGCGCTGGTGGCTGTGCTGGGCGGCGATCCAGCATGGGTAGTTTCGTTGATGACAACGATATTGAGACCAGTCTTGGCGAAGCTGATGAATCAGCCATGTCTGGACTTGCGTACGATAACCCAGAGGAAGATGAATTGAGACGTCAAAGTTTACCAAGCATCACCGCCCAGCATGTTGCGGGAGCACAAGTTGATGGCTACAACACCCATGCTCGGACATATCCACCACCTGGTGCTCGACCTGGGACTGGGGGACTTTACCCCCCCAATGTCAACCAAAACCAGGCAAATTCCAACCCTTCTCAGTCTGTTGCCAACAACATTGCGGGGCACAATTCTACCGCGGGAATCGCATCCGTTGCTGCCGCCAATGCGAACATGTATTCCCAGGCTGGTATTACAGAGTCTCCAAAACCCTTGAGCCCTGGGGTGCAAGGACATGACTCCAATAATTTGGCGCGCCAGCGTTCTCCTAGTTTGACCCAGCAGCTGCAGCAGGCGCAGTTTGGACGTCGAGCATCGGATTTACAGTCACCGCATAACTCGCAGCCCCGGCCCAAGCTTCCCGGTTTGTCGCATCCTGAGTTCGCGGCGCCTGGGTCAACCGGCTTCTCTCACACCCGGAGCGGTAGTGGCGCGCAGGCTATCAACGACAGCGGAAACATGTTTGCTCAGAGTGATCCGAGTGTGTGGGCGTATGTTCAGGCGCTAGAGGAGAAGGTCAAGGCGCTTACAGATAAGGTTTCGACTCTGGACCATGTCGTTGCAGACTTGAAACAACAGATGGAAACACGCGATGCCGCCGCGGCGGCTGTCGCCAAAGTATAGCGCAGCCTGCATTACACTCATTCATGAGTGCTTCTGTACTGCGTTACTATATACCAAAGCACACAGAGACGACCTTCGTTTTTTTAACCTTGAGAAGTATTTGGCACGGTGCTCAGGGAGGCGTTTATGGGACCTTGGGACATGCTTTTTTTGTTTTTCCTTTTCTATTCTGTGGAAGGTAGGGACCTCCACGCTAAAAGAACGGGGCACGGTCTAGTCATGATTATCCCATCGTTATTTCATGTAACATATATTGTTGTTTTGTCCAGATACTGTGCCTCGTGGCAGCAAGGATCCATGTGCTGGTACAGGTGTGAAGGAGTTGTATTGTGCAGAGTGGAAGCTTCGTATATAGAGAAACTCGTCGAGGGCCACAAGCTCTTACTAGAGTGAACCGGGCAAGTGATTAAGTTCAGTCATCGTCTGCTGTATGTTGAGGATGTGTTTCTTTTTTTGATCTGTGGCTAGCCGAGGCTCATGGAATTTGATGGTTCCTGCCGGGTAGCAGGGCGCCTGACTGGGGAATAATTAATTGGGGACTCTGAGACACAGCACAGTTGACGGCAGATATTTACTACACATGTAGGCATATGGATCAAAGTCATTGATAATTTACGACGATACTCACAAAGTATTCGGTAGTTATAATCTAAAAGCAAGGCTCAAGCCAAGTGCACATTGAATTACCTGTCCTGCCTTATGCTGAAAAGAAATCCCTACCTACTACCTACTAATGTAAGGACCTCATCTATCAAATCTCGCATCGCATTGAGCTACCTTCGTACGGGCAGGGACTGTCTACTAAACTTGTGTAAAGGAGCGGCAAGTGGAGACATGGACAAACTTCGCCCCTGGGCAGATCAAAGATCGAAGCTTCTGATTTCACGTGTCAGACATGACCTATGGTTGGTGCGACGTCATCACTGGCACTTAGCTTTTTGCATAACACAAACACGCAAGCGGTTCAGGTTCCACCCTCTTTGTAAGGCGATATCATGGCGGCTAATGCCCGTGTCATAGTCGCCGATTGAAAATTTCCAATTTCTTTCTCTCTCGCGGCATTGCCAATATATACCCTTCTTCTGATATCAATTTCTGATGTGACTGTGCTTGTGATCAGCAGTTTCTCGTGCAATTCCCGACATCCCCAAGACCCCCCGGATATCCCTCCGCTCAAGGATCCTGCCTTATCACGAAGCAGCAACATTTGAGCTGCGCTGTGTATCATGTCGAACACTGTGGTTGACAGTGATGTTCCCCTCATCAACGGTAAGCCCATTCATTCATGCGCCGTTGATTTGTACCTGCTTTGGGCCCTTCATACTTCTTTGCGTTGTGGAGCAAGCAAATGGTGACGTGATAGTTTGATTGCTGATACATTGAGTACGATTTTCCCTGAGACTTACTAACATACTTCAAAGGGGCCCATCCTTCTAATACAGTTGAAAAAGTGACAACTATTCCTAATCCGGCGGAGCCGTCCCAGTTGCAGAATGGAGACACTGTCGAAGCTGTATGTATTAAGCCTTCCGACTTCAAATCATCAAAGAAACCGTATTAACCACTGTTGGCAGAGAGATCCGGAGCGCCCACAGCTGCCTGATCGTGATTTCGATTCGAGCATCTCTACCAGCAACGCCGACTTTGACGATTTGATGCTTTCTGCAGACGGTGCGCCTGATGGCAAGCTGAATGGAGGAGCCCCGAGTGGGACTCGAAACGGTACCGGAAAGAGCTATGCAGCAGCAGCAGCTGAAGCGGACGAGAGAGACGGCAAGGAACAAGATCTAAACAACGGTGAAAAGAGCTACGCGGACGTTGTTGCTGACAGAGACGTGGATAACTCCAGCGGACATGATCAATGGTTCTATCCCGAGCTCCCCATTACCGCTCATCCTAAAAGTATCAAGACGGGGAGCTGGCGCGCGGGAGGCATTCGTTTCGCGCCATTGCGAGTGCCCATGAGGCGACGGCTACAGACTGCAGCAGTCTTGTTTCATTGCATGTCTATTGCCACATTTGTGTCAGCCTTTTGGTTGATCTGTGCCAATCCGCTCGCTTGGCCTATCATTATAATTTATCTGATCCATCTTGCTCTTTCAACTGCAGGAACCAATGGCAACCTGACGTATCGCTCAGAATGGGTACGAAGCCTCAAACTCTGGAAGCTCTTCACTGGATACTTCCCCATGAAGCTGCACAAGACGCACGAACTACCGACCGATAGGAAATACATCTTCGGGTACCATCCACATGGCATCATTTCCCATGGAGCCTTCGCCGCCTTTGGCACCAATGCTCTTGGGTTTCGCGAACTATTCCCTGGAATCACCAACACCCTCCTCACCCTCGACTCCAACTTCCGTCTTCCCTTCTACCGCGATTACATCATGCTTCACGGACTCCAGTCAGTCTCCAAGGAATCGATATGGAATCTTCTCTCAAAGGGCGGTCCTAGCAATGATGGTCGAGGCCGCGCTGTTACTATTGTTGTTGGCGGTGCCCGCGAATCGCTCGAGGCCCAACCAGGAAGCCTTCGGTTGATCCTCAAGAGCCGAAAAGGGTTTGTCAAGATGGCACTTCGTACCGGAGCCGATCTAGTTCCTGTTATTGGATTTGGAGAGAACGATCTCTATGACCAGCTGAGCCCTAAGACACACCCCCTTGTACACCGAATCCAGATGATATTCCTCAAGGTTTTCAAGTTTACCGTGCCAGCTCTCCACGGCCGTGGTGTGCTGAACTATGATGTTGGTCTCATGCCTTATCGTCGACCCGTTAACATTGTTATCGGACGGCCGATCCGAGTTGACAAGGCTCATGGACCTCAACCAGGCCAACAGGATATTGATGAGCTGCATGAACGTTATGTTCAGGAAATTGAGAAGCTGTGGGATGCATACAAGGATCAGTTTGCTGCCGATCGCAAGGCCGAGTTGGAAATCTTCGCCTAGATTTCTCTTGTTTGCTGCAGAGTGCTTGGGATTCTTATATATTGGTTGCTAGATCGACAACTGTCGTAGTTGTTCTCAAGGTACAGACAGGCAGAATGGCGTGGGATTTCGTAATTTGATTGTACCTATCAAGGGTGGTCCGCATATTTATCTATTTTGGCCTTGATTTCGAAGCTTCTATCGTATCCAGCAAACTTCCTCCCATTCACTGATTGCATGCATGTACCGTGTATTATTGTTTCCACGCGAGATTCCATTCGATTGACACGGTTCTGCACGTCTATTACATAGGCACGTGACTGCGCGCATGGAAGTGCAGGACTGTGCGCGTGGATCGCGTCATATAGTATACCTCCTAACAATTGACATTCACTCTAATTCATCCATCAAACTAGCTACCTAGTACCTATCAAGACTCCCAAAACCTTTCCGGCGCAATTGAAAAGCCGGCTCTTCTGTTTGGGATTCAATTTCATCGGCGATGGCTCGTACATCTCTGCGCAAAAAGCAGGCAGTTAGCTACAACGAGGACCCTGACGACCACGAGATGCCCCAGGTGACCAAGGCTGCGGCGGCTGCGACTAAGGTCATTCAGAAAACTAAGGGTGCAGTTACAAAGACCGCAACTGCAAAAGCTGCATCTGTACAGACAGTAACGAAGCGGAAAGCCTCGCCCGAACCTGAGATAGCCTCCCGAGCTCCAACGGTAAAGACAACCAAGAAGCGCAAAACAAAGGCAAAGGACGAAGATGCGAAACCGTTGGCAGATAGAACGGACGTATCATCACTTCAGCCTACCATGAACATTGGCGCTCACGTCAGTGCCGCAGGAGGTTAGCCTTATACTTTATTTCCTTGGTTGTCTCTAGGCTAAACGTTTCCCTCTAGGAGTACAGAATTCCGTCACAAACGCTGTCCATATCGGCGCAAACGCTTTTGCACTTTTCCTCAAGTCACAAAGAAAATGGACGAACCCGCCTCTTGACCATGAAGCCAAGAATCAATTCATCTCGATGTGCAAAGAACACAGTTATAGCGCAGGGGAACATGCCCTTCCCCACGGCTCATATCTCGTCAATCTAGCGCAGGCTGATGAGGAGAAGGCCGACCAAGCATATAAATCCTTTCTGGATGACCTAGAACGTTGCGAGCAGCTGGGGATTCGCCTGTACAACTTTCATCCTGGATCAACCGGCGGAGATGCTCGGCCAGCAGCCATTGCACGTATTGCCGCGCAGCTTAACAAGTCGCACAGGGCTACCAAGACGGTAATTACAGTCCTGGAAAACATGGCAGGCAGTGGAAATGTCATTGGATCAACCTGGGAGGATTTGAGGGACATCATTGCTCTGGTTGAGGATAAATCTAGAGTTGGTGTTTGCATTGACACCTGCCATGCCTTTGCAGCTGGATATGACCTAAGAACACGAGAGGCATTCAGTAAGACCGTTAACTCTTTCAATGACATTGTTGGTCACAGATATCTCAAGGCCTTCCACTGCAAGTATTCGATCTCTATTCTTCCTTCTGCAGCAGCTGACATCTTTTAGTGAACGACAGCAAAGCTCCCTTCAATTCCAATAGAGATCTCCACGCCAACATCGGCACGGGCTTTCTCGGCCTCCGCGCCTTTCACTGCATCATGAACCATGCCCCTTTCGCGGGTATGCCTATGGTGCTCGAGACGCCCATTGATCGGCTGGGTGCTGACGGCAAATCTGTCGAGGACAAGAAGGTATGGGCTGACGAGATCAAGCTCTTGGAGCGACTTGTGGGCATGGATGCGGAGACTGAGGAGTTCAAGGACCTTGAAATAGAGTTGCAGGCCCAGGGAGAGTCAGAAAGGAACAAGATACAGGATCAGGTTGATCGTAAAATGGCCAAGGATACCAAGAAGGGGACCAAGAAGGCCGGGAAACGGAAGAAGAAGGATGATTCTGATGACGAGCGCGAGTAGATGTCTTCAATTGGTTACTGTAGTGTGTGTAGCGAGTTGCGGCTGACGGAGAGGATTTGGAGCGGACAGCTGGGTGCAATGTAATATCATACGGTCGTCTCTTTTATACTCCACAAGGCTATGGTGATTATCGCCGTTATCTGGCCTGAAGCTTGCCTGATAAGATTAGGTTTCCTGGTTAAGTTAGCTATAGCGGTCACTTACTGTATACGATAAGACTCATAAAGTGACGAATGACGAGCAACTTCTCATGAACGCAGACATAAACCGATCAGTATTTCCATCGCCAGTCTCATCCAGATCTATGATACTCTCCAAAGGGGTATAACTGCTCACGACCATTTATCTTGCAAAGAGCAAGGACCCAACACATGTAGAAAATACTCAGTCAACCAGCGCCCCCTCTACCGATATCCAACGCCACGCCTTGAAGAACGACAACAACACCCATTAGTCACTTCTACTTGCGATTCTTGCCAAAGGTAGCTTCAAGCCTGGCCATGACACTCTTCAGTCCAACACCTCTCTCACAGTTGGCCCCCAACCAGGTTTCCATCCTCTCCCTGACATTCCTCATCGACTTAAGCACAGGCATCTTGCCACCATCCTCGCCCCCAGCGGCTGCAGCAGCCCCGGGGTTTAATAGAAGCTCGAAACAGTCAGACCAGAGTTCAGTCTGCCAGTATCGCTTGAGGCTCTCACGGATCTTGTAACGTCGACCAGACTTTCCGAGTCCGCCTTGGTCACACCGTACAGTCTCGATGTACTTGCCAAAGAGGAGCGTGTGGATTGTGCCAGCAAGGCCGTGGTAGTCAATCTGCCACGTCCATGGGCGGCCCTCTCGCATCTCAGCACAGTCTTGAGCGCTGGTTTTCCAGTCGGCAATGAACTCAACTTCGGGGACAAAGGCGCGCATGTCAATACCGCGACCAAAATCAATAAGCACAACTCCACGCGACGACCACCCACCACTCCCATCAGCCTTCCACTGAGCTGTCAGGGACTCGTCATCAGACAGGGCGTCCAAACGTAGCAGGCAGTTGTCGGCTTTGAGATCTCCGTGCAGAATACCCTTGGAGTGAAGAGCCTCAACGGTCCGCAGAAGCTCGATAGTAAAAAACATTGCCAGCTGCTCATCCATGACGGCAGAAGGTTCAGCTCGGAAGAAGTTGACAACATCTAAGAGGGTGCCATGGGGATGGTAAGGCAAGAAAAGAAACGCTTCATCTTGGAAGAGGTGCATCTCATGCGCGTAAGACAAGGAGGCAGAAGCACGATGCTGAGGGCCCAAGCGAGTGTGAGCCAGACGCATCATATGGAACTCCCATGGTGTAGGTGGGTTCTCCATTTTTAAAGCCTCGATGTCACTGCGATGGCTAACTGCGAAAGCGCCCTTGCCCATGGTAGGTATTACGTTCTCATCGTTCTCATCAGCTTCTGGAGCCGAGTTCTCAACAAGGTAAACAGGTGCGAATGCTCCAGCACCGAGTTCTTTCTTGATTGTGTAGGTTGAAGGAGTGCCAGGGAGCTCAACCACTACGTGAGCAGCAACAGGCCCCGTTTTATTATCGCCTGACTTGTTTGCCTTAGCCAGGGCCTTGGCAAACTTGCGGATCTCAGCCCCTCGTTCATATTTCTCATGTCGATGGTCATAGAAGCCAGAATACGAGCTCAATGGGGGTAGCATCCTAGAGATGATCTCAGAACGAACTGATTCATCCACAGGATTACACTGAGCATCCTTGATAACGGGGCCCTTTGGAGCAAGAGGCTTAGGAGGGATTGCTTTACCCAAAGGCCCAATGGACTTTGGAGCAAGAGGCGCGGACATCTTGGGGGGTGGAATAGGATCATGGACCATCTCTCGAAGAGGGCTGCTTAGAGGTTCTGAATCGGAACTCCCCTCGTCCTCTTCGTTAATGGCTGGAGAAATATCCTTCTTAAAAGGTGTCTTGTATCCACGGCGCTCCATAGTCACATCCAGAGACACTTCAGTCCTCTCGGTGATGGGAGTCATAAAGGGCAGTCGGTTGTTGGCCACCTCGGCCGGATCCCTAAATGGCCGAGTTGGGGGCTCGTAGTCTTCAGGTGGGATAGGAACGAATGTTGTACGAGCCGTAGGCGGGAAATCTTCAAACGCTGGAGTTTCAAGCTCCTCGGCGCCGTCATTCTGCTCTTCTCCGGTTTCCATTTGTTGATCAGTGTTGTCGAAAGCTTCAGATGACTCCTGATCAGGTCCTGGGGCACCTGTATCGATCAAATCACATCCTTGTGTCTCATTTCGTTCGGTGCCTCCGTCAACATCATCTTCTCCATCAATATGAGGAATGTGTCTTCGAGTTGAAAAGTCGGACCATTCACTAACACTCTTAACATCAGACGTCTCATCGTTCTCGTCGTCACCGGCCTCGCTGTGCTCTATATGCCTTGTGGTGCCTGTGCTTTCTGCATCAGTAGTATAATTATCATCACTCTCATAATCGTCATCATCTGTGCTCTCTTCATCCTCGTCCTCCCGTCCAGCAGGTTTCAGGGGTGCATTGAAAATATCATAAATATCATCAGTGGCAGCCTTAGTATGAAGTGTCATGGTAGGCTCAGAGGTGTTTTTCTTCTTGAGTTTTGGTCTGGACGGCGAGTCAAGCTTTGCTTTTACTATTAAGCGGTTAGATGATTGTGCGATTCTGAGAACATAACGACTCACTGATCTGGGTCTCGTTGACCTCCATCATTTTCTTCTTCTTACCACCTCGTGACCCCCGATGTTGCTCGACAGCCTTGCCATTCTCGTCATACTGCACAATGTCCTTGTGAACTGCCAACTTGGTGGAAGAATCCTGATGAATAACCAACTTCTCAGCTGGGTCTTTGTGAATGGCCAACTTGCCTACAGGGACAGGGCGTCTGTCGACTGGATCTTGATGGATCAGCAGCCTCTCCCCTGCTCCTTTGCTGATTTCCTCGATCTCGAGGGGCACGACAGGCTCAGGAACGTGGTTGTGGTCAAATGTTTCATCTTCCCAACAGTGGTCGAGCCAGCCTCGGCCAGCAGCTATAATCTCCTCGAAACTAAGCTCTGTGCCAATTTCTTCAGGAGTTGGGTAGATAGCAGCAAGGTCAACAAAAACACGCTCTTTTTTTCCAGTTTGCGGATGAACAGAAATTTGATGCTTCGATGGAACAACCACGATATTCTGTATTTGCGAAAGAGACTATTGAACCATAAAAAATCATAACCATACATTAGTCCTATGATCATCAACATGTGGGCAAGCCGGGAGGAAGAATATCAACTTACCGGATCCCTAAACACTGACATCTTAGGAGCCGTACTCTTCTTGCCACCAGCTGGCAGTGTCTCCCCCGCCCAGGGTTTGGCTTCTACCGCATTCTCCTTCCTTCGGTCTGCCAACGAACCGATATTATCCCATCCTTTTGAGCCCGCACTCATTGATGACATGGCAGAAGGTTGGGCATCAGCGTCAGAGAAGATTGCCAGCTTGGACTTGGAGGGCTTGCCAGCTCCACCACTAGAAGGCCTTGCCGCCTGAGGATCTGCTGCTCGTGCGGCAGCAAAGGGATCAACTTTAGCAGCAAGAGCCGGCCGCATAGCAGGCAATGCTGGCGATGAGGGTTCGTTCATGACATCGGGCTGCTGGGCGACCCGCTGCTCAAACTCCTTGAACTTGCGAATAAGTCGCTGAACAGGTCGAGCCTCGCGATCAATACCTAGCTTGTACACTTCTTCGGCTTGTGCCCATCTATTCGCTCCCTCAAGCCAAGCAGCATATTCCTCGTAAAATAATGCGAGGGACTCTCCTATCCCATGTCTCGATAAAAACATGTACGTCTCGCGGGGTGTGTCGGAGAAGAAGTGGATGTAGTGAACCCAGAGTTTGAGATATCGAGGGTCGTTTTTGTATTGTGCTGAACCAATGAAGGTTTTGGTTGCACGCTCGAGAAGGGTATGCAGTTGTGATTGTGGTGTTGCTTGCGCTGAGGGGTAGGCGTCTAGGGTCCATCGAACATAACGTTCAAAAACGTCAAGAGGATCGTCTGACTCGGCGATGTTTTCAACTTCTTGTTCGAATTCGGCGCGAATGCAGTCGTTGACATTGCGCGTGTCCGAAGGGGTCGGCGTAGACAGTTTATGGAGTGGTGATGGGGAGTAGAGCTCAGCTAGCTTCTTAGCTGAACGACCACCAGGTAAAGACTGGATATTTTCTTTTTGTCCTTCGATCAAGTCAAAGTCAATCAGATCTCCTGAAGCTGACATGTTGGGTTAGTATCTCCTCTAGCGAGGCGTTTGCTTCGTGTAAAACACTCTCAGGGGAAGTTAGGGGTGTGGTTGTTGTTAAAAGGCCAAACATTTAAGTGGATGGTCGCATATTATTATTGTTGATAATAATGCACCAATAGACTTGTTGCTGTGGAAACAGCCACATACAAGCCACATCGGAAGGGAAAGGTCTAACTTATCGTATCAGTTATTATTAACGATGTCTGTAGAATCGATGAAACAGTGAACTGTTAGAGAGGCCAATTTCTTAATTTGTGTAGCTAATTCATAAACTTTGCTCATAACTTAGATTACGCAGATGAGTAGACCTAATTCGTCGAAATATAGAGTCATTTTCCATTACAGGACATATACAAAGCGCGAGGGGAAATGAGTTTGTTGGACTTCAACCAAAGGTTCATTAATTGATCGGTTTGCTTTTACTATTTTTGCCTCTATTACTTTCAATTTGCCGTTCTGGTATATGGTCTCACGCGCTCCCGGCTGAGCACCCAAAGGCATCATTATCATCACAAGGCTTTTGTTCCACGCATCAGTCTATTCCCATTTACAGGTTAACAGACTTGCGGAAGTTAGCACCAGGGTAAATAGCCTGGTCACCAAGCTCCTCCTCAATTCTGAGAATCTGGTTGAGCTTGGCGAGACGCTCAGATCGGGCAGGGGCACCGGTCTTGATCTCGCCGGCACGGAGACCAACAGCAATGTCAGCAATGGTGACATCCTCAGTCTCGCCGGATCGGTGAGAGACCATGACACCCCAGCCATCAGCGTAGGAGTCCTTGGCAGCCTGGATGGACTCGGTCAGAGTACCAATCTGGTTGACCTTGAGAAGAAGGGCGTTGCAGGACTTGAGCTCGATGGCCTTCTTGATACGCAGAGGGTTGGTGACAGTCAAGTCATCACCAACAATTTGGATGTCCTGGGTCTTGGAGAAGTAGCTCCAGGCCTCCCAGTCGTCCTCGGCGAAGGGGTCCTCAATGGAAACGATAGGATACTTCTTGCAGAGCTCTGAGTACAGGTTGGCAAGCTCCTCGTATGTAATCCACTTGGTGGGGTCTGACTCGGGGTTCTTGAAGTCAAGATCGTACTTCTTCTCCTCGACCTTGTAGAACTCGCTGGAGGCGACATCCATGGCAATCTTGATCTTGCCGGTGTAGCCAACCTGCTCAATAGCATCGGTGATAAGCTCAAGGGCCTCCTCGGCAGTCTGGATATCGGGAGCAACACCACCCTCATCACCGACGTTGCCAGCGGATTGGCCATATCGCTTCTTGGCCAAACCCTTCAGGGCCTGGTAGACCTCAGCACCCTGGCGCATAGCCTCGGTGAAGGTAGGCGCCTCACTATAACCGCGTTAGAAACATAAAGAAGCTTAGGGGAGCGTATCGAGATACGTACGTAGGAACGATCATGAACTCTTGGAAGGCGAGACGACCGCCAGCGTGGGAGCCACCGTTGAGGACGTTCATGAAGGGAACGGGGAGGACGTAAGGCTTCTTGGTTCCGGCGAGGTCGGAGACGTGAGCGTACAGAGGAACGCCCTGAAGCAAGTGGTTAACTGAGAAATTCATAGTTTAAAATTCATTTGTTTGAAGCTCACCTTCTCAGCAGCACCAGCCTTGGCGACGGCCAGAGATACACCGAGAATAGCATTGGCACCAAGCTTGGTCTTGTTGGGAGTACCATCGAGCTCGTTAAGGAAAGCATCGACAGCGGACTGGTCCTTGACATCGAGGTTCTTCTCGATAAGAGCAGGAGCAATGACGGTGTTCACGTTCTCGACGGCCTTGGTGACACCCTTGCCACCCCACTTGGACTTGTCACCATCTCGGAGCTCGCAAGCCTCGTGCTGACCTGGATTATCATGAACTTAGCGAGTGCATACGGACAGTAGCCGAAGGGGGTCGGGACGAACCGGTAGAGGCACCGGAGGGAACGATGGCACGGTGGAGGCCAGTCTCGGTGACGACGTCAACCTCGACGGTAGGGTTTCCACGGGAGTCGTAGACGGAGCGGGCGAAGACCTTCTTGACAGCCATGTTGACGGGTGATATGTTTTCTAAGAGTCGTTGGGTTAATTGGTATGCCTTTAGGATAAAGGTGTGAAGGATGAAGAAGAAGAGGAAGAAGAAGA
>JAAQRH010000929.1:0-24956 GCA_013186785.1 Fusarium pseudonygamai
CACATGCTAGGAGCCATTGGATACACCCAACCATTTAGCCATTGCATACCCCAGGTCCACATCGAGCGGATCAGCCGAGTACCAACCGCGATTTTAGACGTTGAATGACCGTAGGTAGTTCCATGGCCTCGGTTATCCAAAACCCGAGTGCCGGTGAGAGCCTTGACAAACCCTTGGGTGCTGCAGCTGCAATACTCTACCTATGAGAGAAGAAGTAATACCTTGCTGTAAATAGATTTGTCAAGACAGAGAAGCCCACCACTTCCCACTCCCACTCCTGAAGGATCTGGTATCGAACTACCAAGGTAGAGGCCCGAGGATAATTAACGAGCCGGAAAAAGAGCCCCAAGCTCTAGAGAGACACCCGCCAAAAGAGCCAATTACCATCCAGTTAATTGTCAAAATAAGTCTCCTCTGCTGGATCCAAAAGCGGTAATAGCCACCCCGGCGATCGTGCCTTGGCCCTTCCCCACTATCGGCCCTCTCTACTCGCACCACGAAAGAAAGAAAGAGTCAACGGCGGCAGAAAGTTGCTTAGTTGCCGCCGGCGCCAGGACATTTCTTCCCTCCTCGAGCTCCTCCAAAAGGAATCGTTTTCCCTTTCCATCTTCCCTCGCCTTGGGTCTTGCTCACTCATCTATCGCAAATACTGCTCCCGGCGGCTGAATTTCCAATTCGCCTTCAGCTCTATACCGTCATCATGTCCGCCCCACGACCAGTTTCGCGATACCTCCTGCGCAGTTCGAGGGTGCTTTCTCGCTCCCAAGTTCGGC
The DNA here is from genome assembly GCA_013186785.1 of Fusarium pseudonygamai. NCBI lineage: Eukaryota > Fungi > Ascomycota > Sordariomycetes > Hypocreales > Nectriaceae > Fusarium > Fusarium pseudonygamai. The sequence goes on from JAAQRH010000929.1 coordinate 774, forward strand.
CCGCAAGATCCAACCTCTCTATCGCCACAATCTCAGCTACATCATCTATTACAAGAAGGACATCTACGGCAGCATGGTCTGGCGCAAGGATTCCAATGGCTTCTCGTGCCTTTAGCACTACCTCTCGACTTCGAGATGATGACGAAGATTTCGACCCCGCGAGCGTTGAGCGAGAGTCCGACGAGGTTGATGTCTGTATTGTAGGAGCTGGTCCCGCTGGACTCAGCGCCGCTATTCGTCTCAAGCAACTTGCTAATGAAGCTGGAAACGAGGATTTTCGGGTACTTGTCCTGGAAAAGGCTGGTGACCTCGGCGCTCACATCCTCTCTGGAGCTGTGATCCAGCCCACCTCCATCAACGAACTTATCCCTGACTGGCTCGACGAGAACAATCCCAATCGTTTCGAACATGCCACTCCTGCTGGCTCCGACCGTATGCGATTCCTTACCAAGAACTCTGCTATACCCCTTCCTGCGCCTCCTCAGATGAACAATCATGGAAATTACATTGTTAGCTTGAATCAATTCGTAAAATGGCTTGGAGAGCGGGCCGAGGAGATTGGAGTTGAGGTTTACCCCGGATTCGCTGCCTCTGAGGTCGTTTATGCTTCAGATGGTTCAGTTAAGGGTGTTGCCACCAATGACCTAGGGGTTGGCCGTGATGGCAAGCCAAAGGAAACGTTTGAGCGAGGCATGGAATTCCATGCGAGAGTGACCATGTTTGGCGAGGGATGCCATGGAAGCCTGAGTAAACAGGTTATCAACAAATTCGATCTGCGCAGGGACAGTCAGCATCAGACTTACGGCCTTGGTGTCAAAGAAGTATGGGAGATTGATCCTGCCAAGTTTGAAAAGGGTCTAGTTGTGCATACATTGGGTTACCCGCTACCCAAAGATGTGTACGGCGGCTCTTTCATGTACCACTTTGGCGAGAATCTTGTTCAGATTGGTCTCGTCGTCTCGCTTGATTACTCGAACCCTTGGATGTCCCCTTATCAGGAGTTCCAGAAGCTGAAGCGGCATCCCTTGTTCCGTGATGTCCTCGAGGGCGGCAAGTGTATCTCGTATGGTGCTCGAGCTCTTAATGAGGGTGGCTTCCAGTCTATTCCCAAGGTCGCTTTCCCAGGCGGTGCACTCATTGGTGACTCGGCTGGCTTTGTCAACGTTCCGAAGGTAAAGGGTACTCACAACGCCATGAAGTCAGGTATGCTTGCTGCTGAAGCAGCATGGACTGCTATTAGCGAAAAGACCGACGAAGGCACTGTATTCTTGTACGACTACGAAAACAAGCTGAGAGACTCTCCCATCTGGAAGGAACTCAAGGAGGTGCGCAACATGCGACCATCCTTCCACACTCCTCTCGGTCTTTATGGCTGTATCATGTACTCTGGTCTCGAGGCTTATATCTTGAAGGGTCGCGTTCCTTGGACACTTAAGCACAAGACTCCCGACCACGCTGCCACCCTTCCTACCGATAAGGTCCGCAAGATCGAGTACGAGAAGCCCGACGGCAAGCTCACTTTTGATATCCTGACGAGTGTTTCCCGAACCGGAACCAATCACGAGGAGGATCAACCGGTTCACTTACAAGTCAAGGACTGGGACGCTCATACTGAGTCAACATACCCTCCTTTCAAGGGTCTGGAGAACCGCTTTTGCCCAGCTGGCGTTTACGAGTATGTTGAGGACGAGTCGAAGCCTCATGGCGTGCGCTTCCAAATTAACGCACAGAAGTAAGTTCCAAAGTTTTTGCTACGCCCTTTTTAAGTTGAGAATAGACTCTAACCACAGAACAGCTGCATCCATTGCAAGACATGCGATATCAAGGCTCCTCACCAGGACATCAACTGGCAGGTGCCTCAAGGAGGTGAAGGTCCCAAATACTACATGACCTAACGAAACCAAACATTTATCCTTTTTGGTTTGGAAGCCACAATTTTTCGTTATGTATTCTGTATGATACCTTGTTTATATACCTTGATGCATCATTGGCGCGTTGGGGACAGTCAATTGGTATAAAGGCCGAGAGTAGGAGATGGGAAGGTTTGACATTTGGAGCATATTGGAGTCAAGGTACAAATGCAAAAATATGATTTTTGGTACAGAGTGAAGATTCAATAAAATTGGCGGGCGACTGAAAGTATGTTGCAATAGCACAGAGGTGCTTTATTCTTCAGCTTAGTAGTTAGAAGGAATCGAGATGCTGTCGTTCCATAGGAAGGTCACTTGAGCCGCATGCACTTGAGCTTATCAGCATGTGAACAAAGAGGAATGGCGAGAGCCTAGAACGTCCAATGTGGAGAGCCTAGTCCTTGCGGATTGCGCGGCTATGTCTCTTGACATGTGCTGATATTTTCTTTGAATAACAGCATGACAATTCCAATTGCTGGACGACTAATAAATCACATATGCGAGCAAGAGGCCAATAACTACTCCGTACGGAGTACATAAGTACAGATATACTCCAAGCCATTCAAGTGTGAGAAAAAGGTATCGAGGCTTATCTGTGATCCAGGTATAAGGGCTGAATAGAGGTAGCTTTGCGATCGCCCCCACAAAAGAAGAGCAATCTTGTTCAAAGCAAACCTTGCAGTGCGGAGTCGGTTCATGCCCCAGCTGCCCAGCCAAATTTGCCCATGGTTCAAGAAAGCTAGCGAGACATGGCGGATCCTGGTAGAACTGTGAAGAAGATCAAATGAGGCTGGTTGATTCCTCTGAGGATGAACAGTCTGTGGAGTTCTCTGTCCAAACCTATGTAGGCTAGGACTGTGATAAGTCGTGGGACCAGGAAATTGTTAGTGAGGTACTTGTGTCAGCAAAGCCCCCGGTAATTTGACGCGTTCTCGTAAGAGGTAACCATACTTGGCGATCCTTGACAATCAAAATTTTCGTGTCACCACTCGGTGTCAAATTGACGGTGGCATCCTGGAACGTGTCCTCAATGCAGACTGGGGTTTCCAAGAGTCACGACATGCAGGCTTCCAAAGTCTAGCCCAGGTGTCGGGAGCCATGGATGCATCCCTCTACGCTCAGTCTCGCATACATAACAAGAAAACGGTGTAAAAGCTGGTAGCCGCAGCGTGATAAATAAAGAATGCATCAGCGTCCGAAAGTGAACAACCATGACGACTGCATCAGCTATGGCGGCTGCCAGCGAGTCGTTGTACTGAGTACATGATGCAAGAAGCCAGTCAGTGGGCGCACAGATCCAGCCTCCCTAGCACTGCAAAGGGGGGACAGTTTGCTGGCTAACTGCATCCTGGTTGGCCACTGTTGAATGACTCACAGAGTCAGCGGGCGGTTGGGGGCTCGATATGAGAGGGCACGAAAAAAGGGAAACCCCATAACCTGCCTTTTACTTCCTTGTCGCTCGCTGACTGGACACGCGAATGGCAAAATCAGCAAAATTCTGCTGTGCGGAGTGTCCGTTAAATCAGGCTTTGTGCAACCATGTAGTCGCGTGACATATTGACCGAGCCATATTCTTGTTGCAGGTAATGTAATGGGGTGACTTTGCTGATGAGACGCTTGCGAGACGACTATCGTAGTGAAATGAGCGCGATTCAAATGACCCTGCTCAAGAAGCTGGGGTGACGACGCGCAGGAAAGGAGGGCGCGTGGGCTGAACAAAACAGTCAGTGAAGGGGGCAGAGCGTGTTTCAGGGTCCCATCGTGTTGGTGGTTAGGCAAGAGTCGGTGGTTGGGCTAGGTTAGGTTGGAAGAAAAAAGTCCCACGGGGGGCGAGCAAAGGGTTTGACAGGGCGGAGCATGGCTAGAACCAGAGTTAGTGGTGCCCGCTCCGATAAGGAACGACGGGGATACGCGACTGCGATTGGGGCAACAGAGGCGATCTTGGTGCGCCAACGAGCGAGGGCAATCAGAGTCAGACGCTGATGAGAGGTGGGAGGAGTCAGTCTGAATAAGTGGAAAGCCTAAAAAGCAACCAACCGCGCCAGCACGCCTAGTCGGACTAGGCCCCCCGGCCCATAATTCCAGTCCGTATCCGAGGTCCACAGGCCTGGGAGTCTCCATGGATAGGCGCTGTGACGCTGTTGTCGCCGCCGGATTGCGTGCTGATGCCGTCGCAGTATCCGGCTTGAGTCAAGCCAGTCCAGGTCAAGCAAGGCAGGCTCTGCTCGTCGATGGGTCTCGGTGCCCGCCTTTGCTGTCTTTCGTGATCGTTCCCGTCGGTATTTGGCATCGTTTTCGTCCATCTCGACTCGGTCGGTACCGGTTCACGTCGTCCTTCGCCATCATTTCACTCTATATCGTGTGTTGCCTCGACCATCTTCGGGGTTATCGCCGTCGTTCGTTATCGAAACCGATCCAACATTTCGTACGGAGTAGCTGGGTATTGACTTGCAGATTGCTGTTGTGGGTTGCTGGAGAGGAGGTGAAAGGTGAGAGGTTAGGTGATGGAGGGACAGAAAATAAAGCGTAGGGAAAGGGATGACGACAGCAAAAAACTAGCAGCCAGGAAAGGAGGAAAACTGGTCACGCCAAGCTGTGGAAGAAATAATCCCGATACTTGGAAACGGGTAAGAGTGAAAAGGCAGGCGATTTCAGTGCATGTTGTGAGGGAAAGTTGGTTAGTGCAGCTTCGATGATATTGTCACCTGGTTGATCTCCTGAGGGTGACTCGCTTAAATTGTTGCTTCTTATTACACGGCTTGGCTTCCCTGCTTGTGTTCTCTTGTGACTGAAATAAGAGCGAGCAGCGCCAGCGAGGGTGAGATCGAGCCTCTATTGCCTACATGGACGGCCTGTGTCGAGCTGCAGGGCAGCCTGTTGGTGGCGATCGTTAAATCCTGGGGGCTCGCAACTCCAGTGCATGACAGAGCCTGCAGCGCCCGAGAGTGCATGGAGAACAACGGAAAAAGTTTGGGCGGCAGGTCAGGTCGTGTTGCAAAGTCAAAACAGATGTACCGATACATGGGTACATAGACTTTGAGTTTGCTATAGCGACACTTCAGGGGCTCAATGCTGAGACTGGGGTGAGTGGGTGGGAAAAAAGGAGATAAAATCAGCGTCGCAAGAGTGTTTGATTGGATCAACTCAGCTTAGTGCAGAGACTAGCGCACGCCAAGTCTGCCAGCGTCGACGCCACAGGTCGTGTTGTTGCCTGGGGTGTCCTGCCTGAGCAGCCTTTGCTCAAAATTATAAAGAGCCAGCCCTCCCCTCGCCCGCCTGTTTCGAAAGACCTGCGCGGAAGTCCCGACTGACGGCCCTACGTACCAACCACTTACGTCTGGCCTCTCTTTTTATTTTTGATCCCCCCCACGACGTCACACCCCACATCTACACTTTCACATCCCGATCTGTGTGGACAATTACCATCTTGTTCCATCTCAGTCTGAGCCTTGAAGCACCTCGGGCTTTGTCTCTCACCTCTTCACTTTGTCAATACATCACGACCCTGCTGCTGCTGCAGGCGTGATCACACTCTCTAGGTCACAGCCCTTGCGACCAGGTTGCAAGAACTGAAAACGTTCCTTGCCCTCTTCGCTCCTTGCGCGCAACTACATCGTTGAGACCGACCAAGACCGGAACGAAGCGATACCCGCCGACCCCGTCATCGTCACATATCGAGTCGTTGCGCTATTGTAGACAACAATAGAAAAAAAAGAAGCTGTCGTGAAGTGAAAGAAGCCTTCGGTCTTCTAAAACTATAATAACTGGATCGATATATCGAATATCGACTCAGGTAAAAAAGGCCACCGTCTCTCTACCATTTTCCAAATCGTTCCGCATCGAATCTTTGAGTTCGTCGCTTTTTAAAGAACAATAACTTGCTGGACCAGTTTCTTTGTAGGGGACACATTCACTTGTATCTCTCCCGCTATTGGTAGGTGGCCTCTCTGATTCACTGCGCAGCCCCGCCATCCCCGCCTATAAAAGGCATACTTCTCCCTTTTCTTAACTTCACTCTCGCAACACCACAACGGCGCTGCATTTGTGTTACCCGTTGCATCGTCACCACCGCATCTACCTTCCAGGGTAGGATGCACGCTCTTTTCTTTGATGCGCGGTGCTAACTTGGGTCTTGCTCTAGATCTGTTCAGCGATCTTATATAACCGTTGGCACATCTCGATACCGACTCCAATCATGGAAGGCATCCAAACACACCCATCGAACGCGGCGCAAGCCAAGGCGTTCACGGCGCCGGGATCGCTGTCGTTCCCTGGTGCTACCAACGAGCTGACACCTCCGCCCATTGGCACCGGTGATGCTGCTCAGCGACCCGCCCTCAACGGCCAGCAGGCGGCAAATGGCAATGGGGTGGCACCCGCAACGCCTGTCGCGACGCCTGCTGCTACTCAAGGACCTAGTGGAATCACTCCCACTCTACAGTATGTATCCTCCTGAGTGACCTTTTTATGCTCAGCGAGGCTTATCTGGCAAACTTCAAAGGAACATCGTGGCTACAGTGAACTTGGACTGCCGCTTGGACCTCAAGACTATTGCTCTGCATGCTCGTAACGCAGAGTACAACCCTAAGGTACTACAGATCTGACGTGCATACCGAGTTAGAAACACGTTGCTAACAGAAAAAGCGTTTCGCCGCTGTCATCATGCGAATCCGCGAGCCCAAGACGACCGCTCTGATCTTCGCTTCTGGCAAGATGGTCGTCACCGGTGCCAAGTCTGAAGACGATTCGAAGCTCGCTTCAAGAAAGTACGCTCGTATCATTCAGAAGCTTGGGTTCAATGCCAAGTTCACCGACTTCAAGATTCAGAACATCGTCGGCTCCTGCGACATTAAGTTCCCTATCCGTCTCGAGGGTTTGGCATCTCGCCATCATAATTTCAGCTCTTATGAACCCGAGTTGTTCCCCGGTCTCATCTACCGCATGATCAAGCCCAAGATCGTGCTTCTCATCTTTGTCAGTGGCAAGATCGTCTTGACTGGTGCCAAGGTCCGAGAGGAAATCTACCAGGCCTTCGAGATGATCTACCCTGTGCTGCAAGGTATGTCTTTGTTCACTATCTTTCTGGTCGCATCCATACTGACAACATACCAGATTTCCGCAAAGTCTAAGGTGCCACTTGACTCTTTGTCATCTTACATCCGACACTACAATGTCACCTTCTCGACGTGTATGACTAGACAACCCGTCATGATACCACGATTGCTTTCATGTTCTCTGGCTTCCACCTGGTCTTGATGCCCAGGCTGGAGGCCAGGAATTTGCGTTTGTACCATTTTGAATTTATGCATTGCACTGGCGTTGGCAGGGGCGGTTAGGAAGGGGATTATTTACGAGGGATTTCGGTTCTGGGGAAAAGCAAAGACTACTCATCCCGCGACACATCATAGATTGCTCGCGCCAGTACTGTGGCGCACGCGCTCAGTTGATTTGAGCGCTTCTAATATTCCTGAGGGACGCGTTGAGCTGAGAGAGGGTGCTGAGGAAACAAAGTCGAACAGTTGCCCGAATGAGCCTTCTGAGGGTTCAGTCTTAAAAACATGAACTTGGTAACGAGTTTGTGAAAACAAGGAGAGCATACCCCAGCATCTGCTGGTGGTCAAGGTAATCATATAGTTGCCTTGAACTTGAACCAACATCTGCGAGATGCATTTCTCCAGAGTGTGCAGTTTTTTCTCAGTAGTGAGATATAAATAAAGTTTTAAGTTCTCTCCCAAGTTCGCAGTCGTTTTGACATTTTGTGTGTGAAGCTCGCGTGCGTCGACGATGCATGGTTATCCACTCACGTGCCCAGCCAATAATGGCATTCTCATAGTAAATGGACAATCTAGCCCCGATTCTCGGCAGCGCCAGAGACTTATCAGCCGATTTCCGGGCCAGTTCTAGTGTCGCTTGGGACGCTCTCCTGCTCGGACAACGCCGTGATCGGTGTGGGAACGGGGAAAAGTCTTCGCATTTCATCGGCCCATGTGAACTTTCTTTTGTTGACAGTGGCAGATAGGTAGATAAGTGATCGTGTCTCGTAGGAAGCCTTTCTTGTCTTCTCCTCGACCGTGTATCGTCTATATCTGTCACAATGGCTGGTGCTCCTGCTTCCATCCTTATCGTTGGCTCTGGAGTCTTCGGGCTCGGCACCGCTTGCGCTTTGGCCAAACGACCACACTACTCCAGCACGTCGATTACTGTCGTCGACGACTGCGCAGGACAGTTTCCTCCAGAAGATGCTGCTAGTGTAGACTCGTCTCGAATTGTACGAGCCGACTACTCGGACCCTTACTATGCCGCGCTTGCCGCCGAGGCGCAGAAGGAATGGCGAAAGCAGGGCGATGGTGAGGTCGGTGGACAGGGACGATATTCCGAGTCGGGCTTTGTCCTCTGCGCGAGCGAGACCCCCAAAGACTTCAAGCTTAAGAAGTCTGGCATGGACTATACCAAGGAGAGTGCCAAAAATGTCGAGTCGATTGCTAAGCAGACTGGTCTGCCTGTGGATAAGATCCAAAAGCTGGAGAGCACCAAGGCTCTCCAAGAGTTCCTCGGCACAGACGGTTATCCCGGAGACTGGGGCTACCTCAATGGTAACTCTGGCTGGGCTGACGCCGGAGAAGGTATGAAGTGGCTCTATAAGCAGGCTCAGGCCACAGGACGCATCCAGTTCGTCAACGGCAAGGTGACAGAGCTCGTAACAGAGAGTGATCGAGTCATTGGTGCGAAATTGAGCGACTCTGAGGTTCTCAAGGCCGATGTGGTCATGGTAGCCGCCGGTGCTTGGTCGGGCTCACTCGTTGACCTTCGAGGAAGAACAGAGGCTACTGGCCATGCAGTCGCGTATATGGACATCACGCCGGAAGAGCAGAAGCGACTCGACAACTTCCCTGTGGTGTTGAACCTCAGCACCGGCCTCTTCCTCATTCCTCCTCGCAATAACGTCCTCAAGGCCGCACGTCACACATTCGGATACATTAATCCAGTCAAGATCAACAACGCTCTTCCTCCTTCGCCCAACGATAAGCGGGAACCCTTCATCGCATCTCAACCCTACACCTCTCGCAACGATTCCTCGAACCCTTTGACCGTCGAGGCCGACAAAGATCTGCGCCGCGCACTCACGGACTTGTGTCCTATACGTGGCTTGGAAACCCGACCATGGAAGGAGGCTCGAATCTGCTGGTATTCCGATACACGAGACGGCGAGTGGCTCATTGACTACCACCCGGGGTGGAAGGGACTCTTTGTTGCAACAGGTGACAGCGGACACGGATTCAAGTTTCTACCCAACTTGGGTGAGAAGATCGTGGATGTTATGCAAGGCCAGGGTGGTAAGCTTGGCGAGAAGTGGCGATGGAGAGAGATACAGAACGATGGAGTCGGAAGAGAGACGAACGGGGTGTACAGGGGCTTAATTACGGAAGATGGAAGCAGAGGTGGACGACCCTTGGTGCTTTGTGATGAGCTCGAGAAGGGCAGGGCGGTTATTGGAGAGACCAAGGCCAAGCTATGATAGAACATCAGAAGGTCTTTGGGGCGAGCCGCATTTGGATTGGATTTAGATGAAGCGTTCATTTGTAGCATTTCGAGAAATCATGTTTTGTTTGTAAAGATGGAATGTTTGAAAAAGTGAAGTAGCGAGATATGGATACATGGTCTGACTTGAAAGGAGGATAAGCTTACAACAATAACACCACTTACACATTGGGTTGATATGGACAGCGGGCTAATAAATATCCGACAGGCCATGTTTCAGCAACGCCGGTTTTAATATGACTTCACATGTCAGGGATGAGATTTATATGGAACAGGGAGAGGCCGATTTGAGTTTTATTCTGTAAGGGGGTATGGTATAATGAAGGGTTGAGCTAAGGAATGATGATGTCTGGTCTGGTTCTCTGGTTCCACGACTCCATACCTGGTTACCAAACCAACGTAGGAGAGGAGCTTGTTAGTCGTCTCTATGGCCATAGAACTGCTCCTGATGGGGATGGGCTGTCTCTTATCTCATGTGCCGTATGAGTTTTGTATAGCAAGTTTGTCTCATGTCACGTCGTTCGTAGTCATTGTGCAGTGCTTCTATACCAGTATTTATGTCGTCTCCGTTTTTATGTCCTTCTGTTCTTGACTGTCTCCTGTGCCACCTTTGCGGTCGCATTGACGATCAGCTCGTGCTCATGAGAATGAACCTTCTCCTTGTACTGTTCTAGGTCCTCTCCCTTCCACTCAATTTCCTTGACCAGGATAGGAGTACCCCTGTCTACTTCAGCGATCACGTAGTGGGCCATGATGCCTGAGCGTGTTAGTCGACCAGCCTTGAACTCATCATAAGCTCGCTCGATCGCATTGGCTCCGTCAAACTCTCCTGGTAGAGCACTGTGTGGTCTTGTTAATCATTCGGCAATTTGCAAAGACGTAACATGTTTTACTCACGGGTGCAAGTTGATGACGTTCAGGCCAGCCTTCTGGATAGGGTCCAGGAAAGCAGTTGAGAAGACATGCATCCAACCAGCGAGGACAATAAGCTCAGGCTTCTCGTCGGCTGATAGGATCTTTTCAGCCAACGCAGCGTCATATTTCCAACGACCTTCAGTCACTTTCTGTTCGTCGGTTTCCCCCTTTTCCAAGAATCCGTGAGAGATCAAGTTAAAGTATTGCCAAGGAATGCCTTGTCGCGAGTCAGTATATACACATGAAAGTCGTATGAACTAGCACGACGTGTAGGGTTTCGTGAGAGTGCTCGTACCAGCTTTCTCGGCTCGGAAAGTTGCGTGTGCGTTCCGTCTGTTCACAATGAGAGAAATGATACGACTATTTGGGAGTGAACCGGTAGATATCGCATCAATAAGAGCCTGGAAGTTAGAGCCAAAACCAGAGGCCATGACTAGAATTCGGCATGGTGGTTGGTCCGCGTTTGACATCTTGAAGGGTAGATACTGAAGTGAACTGAATATTGTAGTATGCTTCAGTCACCCTCCGAATAATATTTCTCCAGCTTCAGTTCAAAACTTTCACCCCTCCAAAGGGTATCACGTGATGCCGATAGCGGCAGAGCACACATTGTCAAGAAAATGGCCCAAGACACGCTTAAGCAATAAATAATAAAGTGATTAGCCTATTTTGAGCATCTCCAGTGGTTGTACTCCAGTGTCTGTCCCACTTGGATCTGCTCTAGGGTGCAGAGTTGCGACCTGACAGTTCATGCTCAAAGCCTTCTGTCACTTCTCCAGTAGGACGAAATTACCTCTGACATCCAACATTTCGATGTTTCTGGGATTCCAGAAGCCATTTCTACGACCCTTACCACCAAAAAAAAGCTATTTCATGGAGCTTCATATTCGCTTCTCGATCGAGCACGTTTCAGCCCGAATTATTGCCAATACGTCACAGAAACTGCAACTGACTTGATATTGAGCCATACGTAGGGTAGGTATTTGACAACGAAATACCGAGTTGCGTTATGCCCTATTAAACCTAGCGCACGGTAAGCGATAAGGCTCACAGTGTTGAGGTCCACTAGCTGCCCTGGACCTTGGAACGCGCTGAGACTATTGCGACAGCTAACCACAACTTCATTCGACATTGCCCGTGTTCAGTCTTTCTTTCAACGGTCTCTATCTCGATGGGCACTGGGCATACTTCGCGCACAATAACAGAGACGTACTGAATCAACAAACTGCAAATCGAAACCAAAAATGTCCTCCGGAAAGGGCATATCCGAATTCCCAAGCTTGGAAGCCAAGCTGCAAAAACCGACCAAGCAGTCCGCTTTCGAGAAACAAAAAGCAGAAGCTGAAGCCAAGCGACTACGAGAAGAAGCAGAAACCGCTGCGGTATATAACGAGTTCGTCAAAAGTTTCGATCGCGATGATGACTATGATGGACACAACGCACCCAGCTCTTTAGCACCTCCACGCCCGCGACATGGATTTGGGGGCCCGCCACCACCCTCAGGGCCCGGGAGACGGCATTTTGGAACATCAGGACTGAAGAGCGGACCAGGAAGCTTGGGACCTCCGCCGTCCTCGTTCGCGAAAAAGCGATCTTTCCAGGACTTTGCGCGGCCGTCGCGGGATAAGGGAGTCCTGGGCTATGATGAGGGAGCCAGTGGAGGAGGGCCGATTCCAGCAGCGAGAGCTTTTAATACAAGCGATGATGAGGATATGGACGGCGTGGCGGATAGGGCAGAAGAGAAGGCTATAGCGAAACCTACACTGCGACTGTCGAATATTCCTCCAGGAACTTCCCCAGCCACGATCAAGGCCTTGATCCCAGACAATCTAACAGTCGAGAATGTCAAAATCATACCTTCGAGCAGCTCTGGGAACTCGGAAAGAAAGCATGCCGTTTCGATCGTCACTTTGTCCCAGGAAACACCGGCGAACGAGATCGATGCGGCCGTCAATGCGCTACAGAACCGATATCTAGGTTATGGACACTACCTGTCTCTCCATCGCCATCTTTCATCAGCTGTTGCGAATTCGGCTGCATTGCCAAACATTGGCTCCTCAGCGACAGCACATCCCTTTGGTGCGAAACCTGTTGAGCAACCATCAGGACCACAAAACCCGCACACTCAGCATGGATTCAATAGCAGATTTGCGCCCCCAACCTCTTATGGACCTCCCGGCGCAGGCATAAGTCGATCGGCCCTGTTACATGTGCCGGTCAAACCGCCCACTGATGTAAAGATTATACAACTAATAAGCAAGGTTATCGAGGGAGTTCTTGCCCATGGCCCAGAATTCGAGGCGCTGCTCATGTCACGACCCGAGGTGCAAAGGGAAGAGAAATGGGCATGGATATGGGATGCAAGAAGTCAAGGCGGCATATGGTACAGATGGAGACTATGGGAGGTCATTACGGGTTCCCAGCAATCACGACGAAAGGGGAAATACGTCCCCCTATTCGATGGCTCGCATGCATGGAGGGCCCCAGAGAAGAACCTCAAGTTTGAGTACACGACCAAGCTGGAGGAATTCGTGTCGGATTCAGAGTACAACTCATCGGATGAGGAGGACTTCGAGGATGACAATAAGAGGGAAAACCCAGATGCGGAATCCGAAAAGGCGTTCCTCAACCCATTGGAGAAAGCCAAGCTAACACATCTCCTTGCACGACTACCGACATCGATGTCGAGGTTAAGAAAGGGCGATGTCGCGAGAGTGACGAGCTTCGCAATTACCCATGCTAGTCGAGGAGTTGACGAGGTCGTGGCGATGATCACATTCAATGTTGAGAAGCCATTTGCTCTTACTGGCGCAAACCCTGACAAGAAGTCTGAGAGTAAGGAATTCCAAACAAGCGCCCCCGAAGAGGCGCCAAGTAACGAGGGCCCCGACATCAGTGGTGCTAGTCTGGTGGGATTATACGTCGTCAGCGACATACTGTCGTCTTCATCGACAAGCGGCGTGCGGCACGCCTGGCGTTTTCGGCAGCTATTCGAGACATCACTGAGAGACCGCAAGACGTTCGAGACACTAGGCCTCATGGCGGAGCGACTCAAGTGGGGACGTCTACGCGCAGAGAAGTGGAAGCGCAGCATTCACCTTGTTCTGAATCTCTGGGAGGGATGGTGTGTCTTCCCCGTTGAGAGCCAGGAGCTATTTGTCAAAAGTTTCGAGAACCCGCCGTCGCTGGTCGCCGTTGAGAAGGAGGAGAGCGAAGAGAAGAAGGGCAAATGGAAGACAGTGGAGGATAGACAATTACGTGCACTACCCGTTTCAACCGTCGAAGAGGAGGAGGATGACGTTCCGGGCGAGGCGATTGAAGACGATGATGTTATTGGAGAGCCGATCGAAGAAGACGATATTGAGGGAGAACCTATTGATGAGGATGACATCGAGGGAGAGCCTATCGATGAGGACGATGTGGCTGGGGAACCAATGGACGAAGATGAGGCTGTAGGGGATAAGTTGCCACCAGCGCCTACAGACCAACCTACAGCCGGCACCGAGAACAAGACCAAAGAAGAACCGTCTCAAGCCGCGCAGCCTCGAAGACGGATGCGAGCAGTGGACATGTTTGCAGATTCAGACGACTCGGACAAGGGGGGATAGAGATAGGCGAAGTTCAATGATACCAATTTGTAATGGATTAGACGTACCGTTCCGCGTGCGAGATGGCGCCATCTAACGGCGTGAGACCAGGGCGGGCCAAAGAGTAAGATGTGATCTCTAGCTTGTGTGCGACCGCTGGACAATTGAAGATCAGTTGAGTTGGACCGAACTTCAAGGCCGGAACGCCAAGGATGTGTAGAGCATGACATGAGACCAGGCACTAGACGAGGATGCCACGGGAGCTGAGCCTAGAATAGAGGCACAATGTAACATGGACGTTGAAAGCACATGCTGATAATTGCAGCATTGTCGTTGGCAGATGAGTTTGTGACGAGCTATGCGTCTATGCTGAGGTATGCTACCAAGGATGGACTGTGCATCTGACTGCTGTCGACTTTGTCAAGGACCAAACCATGTTACGTCACTAATATTGATATGGTGGAAAGCAGTTCACACGTATGAGGCAAAAACAGACGACAAGAGAAAGCTGAGCGCTTGAGCTTTATGGTGGTGTTGGTGTTGAAGGTGGCCGGGGCCTTTGAGCCAATGGAAACTTGCTCACTCGGCCGGGTTGGCTGATGGATACGGACACAAGATAGTGGAGAGGGAAGAGAAAAGTGACATGAATGATCGAAATGCGGTAGAGTCAGGGTTTTGCACTGTTATTGGGAGGGAATAGACCTTGTATTTATATTTAAACATGTTTCACTTTCATTAGAGTCGTTGAATTGCTAAATGTGCTCTTTCGGACGTTGCACGGAAGAGAACCGCCGGGTCTCCGGCTATACAATGCTCCGTATCGGCGGCGGCGGCTGGATTGGAGGAACGGGCCTGAGCCGGGGGGAGGGGGAACTTGGCTTGTAGGGAACACAGTATCAGCAACGTCATGGAGAGGTTTAGTTGGATCCTGATGATATTGAGATGTCCTCGGAATAATTCTATCTTATCACGGAACCATCTTCAACATGGCATGACTTTCGACTTCTACTATTCCGAGCCGATCTTAGCTGAGCGGGCACCGAAACACCAAAATTGATGCGCGCCAGAGCCGAGACTTGTGAGAGCCAAGTCTAGGTAGGTGTCGTTAAGTTAGCGTGAGAGTGATCTTGCCAACCAAGTGCCTCGCTGGGATTAGACACCCTTTGGGCTCTTTAGGGCGTTTCTTGCCCGCTGCAGCCCCCGCATGGTGGGGGGCGCGACGAACATTTGCAGGCAGGTCGTCCGCCGACAAGGGAAGGGGTCGGGTCCCTGAATAATGAACCATCTCTCGTCTTGGGTCTAGTTAGTTAGATCAAGATCCGTTCGCCGTTCCATCGTTTTGCTTTGTTACATCTTCTTCTTACTACACGACAACAACGACAGCGATACATGTCATTTTACACCAGTTTTGCATTCATTCTGCAGCATTCATTCACTTACACCGGCGGCCATAAGTCCCCATTCTCTTCGAGTCCTGGTACGACACTTTGATATAGTACACAGCCGCCGCGAACTTTTGGAAACCCGTCTTCTGTATCCCGTTTGCGACGCAGATTCCGAGCCCTCGAGTATCGCCGAGTAATCCACACACACACTCTCTCATGTCGAATCTTGCGAGACTTGCGCATTTGTAGGCAATTGTTACGGCTGTGAGCCGGCCACCATCAATCTCTACCACTATCCGTCCGCTGTCATCCGTCGTACATACCTTTCCGACGACAGTCTCACCATGCCTCTCATCAATGGAATAAAAATGGCCTGGTACGATTAATCCTGGCGCTTTCAACTGCCGTCGGTCTGTTGGTTAGACTTTGCTAACTCTGGACTTGTAGCGAGCCTTGTATTCGTGGCCATCGCTCTACTAAATGTACACACGCAAACGAGCGACTAATGGTACCTGTTAGGAAGCCAGGTAGACCTCTTAGTACATGTCCTCATCCGGCTTCTCGTCCATGCTCTTGCGGCAGAGTCACGGCTGCGATACCAAAGAAGCAAGCATGCCATTGCGGTCCCAGCAAAGATACCGAATCACCAAAACCTGAGAATGGTGACAGCACAAGCAGCTCCACGCCCCAGAGCCCTGTTAGCAAAACACCAGGTTCTGGATATCGAGTACAGAAGACGAGTTCGAAAGGCGGAAGTTCTAGCAGAAGAGAATCTGTTGACCCTTCAGCCTTCCAGCGAATGGACCCCAAAATGCTCAATATTATGCCCTCGTTCGAGGACATATCCCAGAAGCCGGTTACGTCTCTTCCCGACATGTCTCCCTATGGGAGTGTGGGTATGACACCAGCGGACAGCCCTTTTGGACCCGTCATGTATCCAATGTTCCAACCCCATATACCACCCCCCATGATGAGCCCAGGCACGTCAAAGGAGACCATAGCTGGCCAGTCTGGTTCAATAACAAGCACGCAAGTTCTAGAACAACCAATCCAGTCAACACCAAAAGCCGGCTCTTGCTGCGGAGGAGGCAATTCTAGTAACATTGCTTCCGTTCCAATTACAATGCCTTCGGTACCGAGTCCACCGAAAGCCAAGGCCAAGAGTTGTTGCTCATCCGGTAACGACTCTCCCAAACTCGACCAGAAGAACGATAATGTGCCAACCAACGATATACCGACGCCCAACAGCATGATGATGTCGCCTTTTCCGACTCCCATCATGATGCCTAACGGCATGTACGCCTACTACCCTCAACCCACTGTATTCACATACCCGCCGCAGTATGGTTCATACTTGCAGCCCCTTCAGCCGGAACAATGGAGACAGGTAATGGCCGCGATGACTTTTGCTGGTCAAGGGGGTATGCCTTCACCCTTCGGGATGCATGGTGCAACGCCGTTCCCAGCCCCAACTGCCCCTCAAACTCCCCATTCGGCGACGGGCACTTCTCACCAGTGTAGCTGTGGTGCCTCGTGCGAGTGTGTAGGATGCGCGGCCCATCCGTACAATGAAGCGACGCAGAACTATGTTCGATCGGCCTGGCAGAGCATGATGGACACCGGTTACACCCATGTCAACGGACACGGAAATGGTGAAACGCCCACAACAATTGGCCACAGCGTTACCACAAGCACGGCTTCTGTACCTCCCATCGGCTCTACTGACGGGACTGTATCGCCAGTCGCCCCACAAACTCCTTCTGAAGCGACGTCAGGCATTAGCGAAGAGCAAGCACTGTCGGCGAATGATTTCTTCTTTGTTAGTTACCCATTCGGAGACTCTTGTGCTGGTGAGGAGGCAAGCTGTCCGTGCGGAGATGATTGTCAGTGTTTAGGCTGCGTAATTCATGGCAACTCTGAGTCAGCAGTGGAAGCAGAAGGCCAGGTTTAGAAAACATCTCTGAGAGTACGAGAGCTTCTTCGAAACCATTCAAACTCGCCCATTGAGATCTACGGATGCGAAGAAATCATCACGTAAGGGGGGAAAAAGGAGGGCAGCGATTTGCTAGTTTGCAGCGATTATACCCATTGAAGTTTTGGACTGGTGAAGAAGGCAAGGCCCCTAGGAGATTGAGAAGAATAGAGAGCCTTTGGCATAGTATTGGATGCATAGAAATAACGATTTACTCCCCTTCACATGATTCTGAGTTGACATTATTAGTCTCATCGTTCTGTAAAGGCATTGTTTTAGGTCCTGTAGACTAGGTAGGTACTAACCTGAAAGTGACATTGAAGAAAAGCGGATCGCACTGTGCTCATCCCTTGACCTCAAAATCTCATCTTAAAACACTCTGAATCAGATTCATCTCATCCATGTTCTAATTTTATCATCACAACTTTTGGTCACCTACTTATTGGACCTAAAATACTCAGACATAGTCTCAAGGTGTCGGTCGAAATGGACCGCAGTAACCGGGGTAGAGAGAGATCTCCGCACCGTGACTACAATTATAGGAGAAGCCAGGACCGCGGCACTTCATGTAAAAACAAGCGCTCACGCTCACGATCACGCTCACGATCACGATCACCTGATAACAAAAGATCCAGAACATCGTCTTATCGACACGAGAGACACCATTCTGAGCCAAGCGGCCGTCGCTCGTCTCCCAAACGTCATCATCGCCATCATTCATCACATAAATCCCGGGATCATGCAAGTCGCAAGCCTGAAGCTGTGGTTAACCTGCCCTTCAAGGCGCGGCCCTTGTCAAAAGCCGATCTGCCTTCGTTCAAGCCACTATTTGGAGAATATCTAAGTCTTCAGAAGCAGAAGAACATCGCAGAGATGGACGATCATGAAGTCAGAGGGCGATGGAAGAGCTTCATCGGCAAGTGGAACCGAAAGGAGTTGGCAGAAGGATGGTACGACCCTGAGACATTTGCACGAATTACATCTAATAATCCAGTTGCGCCTCAAGCAAGGCGTGCTTCTGTGCAACGGGATGAAGTACGAGAGCCTATGAACGATAGAGAGGACCGTGAGAGCGAGGACGATGAGGATGATTATGGTCCTCCACTTCCTGGATCGGATCACACACGGCGCTCTGGACCAGGCATTCCCACACTTCAGGATCTATCTTTACGAGCTGAGCTTGTTGAGGAAGACAAGCAAGCGTCTATCGCGGACCTTCGTGAAGCGCGCAAAGCTGATCGGGCTCTGCAGAAGGAGCGTCTTGAAGATCTGGTCCCTCGTGCTGAGGCCGGGACTCGTGAGCGCATGTTGGAGAAGAAAGCGGCAGTGGCGGACAAGATGCGCTCGTTCCGCGACAAGAGCCCTGATGCTATGGAAGTCAAAGACGAGAGAGAACTCATGGGCGGTGGAGACTCATTGGACGAGTACAAGAAAGCCAAGGAAAGGGAGCAGCGCCGCAAGACAGAGAGGGAAATCCGCAGAGAGGAGATCGAAAGGGCCAAAAGAGAAGAGGTAGAAGAGAGGAAGAGAGCATGGAGGGAAAGGGAAGAAGGGACTGTGAGTATGTTGAGGGAGTTGGCACGGCAACGATTCGGATAGAGGAGATGATCACCTATATTCACCTCTCTTCCATTGAAGCCTCGAAGCTATGATGGTGGAAGAACAACTTGGCTACCTATTCTTATTCGATGGATTTATATGGTAGGTTTTTTGAAGGATGGAATTTTGGCGCACTGTGGGAGCGCACCAATTGGAAGTTTGGCCCACTCGAATCAAAACTCTTCTTCACGACTTTCAACAACCAGAAGAAGCAAAACCTGGACTCTGAGACGAGGCCCAGATCTCAGTATAAACCCATCACCGAA
The DNA here is from genome assembly GCA_013186785.1 of Fusarium pseudonygamai. Taxonomy (NCBI): domain Eukaryota; kingdom Fungi; phylum Ascomycota; class Sordariomycetes; order Hypocreales; family Nectriaceae; genus Fusarium; species Fusarium pseudonygamai. Next base: position 19,947 of record JAAQRH010000929.1, read on the forward strand.
ACCAGGCGCGAGAGCGAGCCACGAGAATAGTTCCTGCTTAGACCACAAAGGACTTAAACTGCACCGATAGATTTCATAAAAGTCCTCTGACGGAATCTTACTCCCACACACATTTCAGACTGACTATTGCTCACCCTTGGACCGCACTCTTCACTCGACACAATGTCTGGCGAGGTAGACTATGGATTTGGCGACCTCATGGACGACCCAGAGGATTACTGCCCACCCACGCCCCCTCCTACGTCTCAGGTCTTCACCATGCAAAGCGGCAAGCCCATAACACTTCACCTTGTTGGCGCCAGCCCTACCGAAGCCCACCATCTCTGGAACGGTGCCAAGATGATCTCCGACTTCTTCGAGGAGGATCCTTCTCGAGTACGTGAGAAGACGGTTCTGGAGCTTGGTGCCGCGGCCGGTCTGCCCAGTCTTGTCGCTGCTATTCTTGGTGCGCGCAAGGTCGTGGTGACAGACTACCCAGACCCAGATATCGTCAGAACCATGCAGAAGAACATCGATGAATGTGACGAAACGGTTGAGCCTCGTGGCCGGATCGCCAGCACTGTCGACGCTGTGGGCTTTGTCTGGGGCGCTGACCCTATCCCACTGCTTACTCGCCTGAACCCAACTGATGACTCTCACGAGGAGCGCTTCGATGTTCTCATCCTGGCAGATCTTCTATTCCGACATAGCGAGCACGGAAACATGGTCAAGTCTATCAAGGAGACCCTCAAGGTGTCCCATGAGAGCGTGGCCTATGTGTTCTTCACATCATACCGACCGTGGAAGAAGGAACTTGATGAGGGATTCTTTGACATTGCGCGCGATGAGGGCTTCGAGGTGAAACAGATTGCTGAGCGAAGACTCGACAAGCCACTATTTGAGAACGACCCTGGTGACTTGGATGTGCAGAAAACTGTCAAGGGATATGCTGTGAGATGGTCTGCCGAGAAGTGCAGTTGTTGATCATTACCTACAATAAGGGCAACGGATAGATAGATAGACGAAACTGATTGGCAATTGGTTAATGAATGACGATTATGACACCAAAGGTTGATACTGTGGATTCTCTTACATATGCACTTTGCACTGGCACATGCGTAAGAGCAATGAATGTCTGACTACAGACACTCTTACTACTCACGATACTGTACTCCAATTGTTACGTTACTTGACTTTATGAGGCTCCATCGTAGCAGATGCAACGAGCCGTCGATAGGTGAGTACGTTCCCCACATCGATTCTTAAAAAGGGCTCATCATAGCACAAGAAGAAGCACTTTTGGCGCCTGCAAAAGGGACTGAAACTCTTTCTGTAAATATCCGCGCCAGGTCTCGCTTCGTTTCGACCTCTTCAACCATCATTGCCTGTGTTACAGAGCCTTTTGGCCGATGACCTCCGCTCACTGTCATCTGCTTGCTTGTATCTCCAAGTACTACCTATTTTATCGCTCGAGAGGAGGGGTAGTCAGTCAACTGTAACGGGATTTTTGTCTTGTTTTACCGGCGGTCCACAAGCCGCAGAATACCAGACGCCGTTTCCGCGCCGCGCTGCAAGCCGCAATTCGTTCAACGGACCAAAACCCGCATTTTCATATCACATCATGTCCACCTCGCAGTATCTCCAAGATCTCAACAGGGATGGGTTTGTGGTCATAAAGTCAATCGTGAGCAAGGATAAGCTCGATGCTCTCCGTGAAGTCAGCTCAAAGGCTACTCAGCTTGCTCGTGAAGGGCAATGGCCTTATGGTACAGCCCCTTGACTGCTGCTCTAAATAAATATTCTCCTAATAGTTTGCAGTACGGACTGTAGGAAAACAATTCCCACCATGGGATGCCAGTCAGGCACGTGAGCATGGAATATGGGGTGTCCAGCATCTCATGAACCCTCATCTCCCTGGTCATGAGCTTTTCACAGAGCTGTACTTTTCTGAAGCCATTCTCGGCATTGTGAAGCAGCTGCTGCAATGCCAAGACGAGCATCTCGTGATGGAGCTGTTCAATATGCTTGTCAGGCCCGAAAGGGATTTTGAGTTGAGGTGGCATCGTGATGATATCCCCGCTGAGGCTAGCGAGAACGAGGAGATGGAGCGTCTTGGCAAGCATGCCTACCATGCTCAGTATAACTTCGCTTTATGGGATGACGATTCTCTCATTGTCGTGCCTGGCTCGCACAAGCGCGCTAGGACCTCGACTGAGCGAAGCGCAGACCCCTTTGCCAAGTCCCTGCCAGACCAGCTCATCGTCAAGCTGCAGCCCGGCGATATTGTCTTTTATAACAATAATATTCTGCACCGCGGGGCTTACAGCAGCAGCAAGGAACGCATGACACTACACGGCTCCGTTGGCCATGTGCAGGGCAGCACTCTTCGAGCCAGGAACGTTCTACAGCATGGAATTGGTAACTGGGTTGACAAATGTGCTTTCGAGTCGCTCCCGGAGGAAGATAGGCGCAGGGCCGACGGCATGAGGCAGCGTCTAATCCAGCTTGGCAGTGAGAGCGGTCAAGTTGGTTACTCACTCCAAGGCTGACTGACCATGAGAGGCTGAGAGAAGCGAGGCCGGCACTCACGCTTTTTGATGTCGTTGCTTGGACATGTCAATGCACAAGAAGTAAGATACATCCTGTAGCAAATTGAAGAAACCAAAAGCAGCAGCGTGATATTGAACATGACCTGGCGAATTATAATTCTCCTTCTGGTGCTGAGAGTCCACTGACCAGGAGACGCAAGAAAGGAAAAACTCAACGTCTTGATGCTCAGAAAAGTTTAGTATAGTTTCGTACATACGAGCTGAGAAGGCTCCTCAGCCAGTGTCGGCACCACCAGGCACGAGCTTGAACAATGAACAATGTCCTGATCAGACACAATTCAAACCATTGCCAGTGTTATCACTACCAACAAATCTTGATGGTTTCTCACCTCCTTCCAGTGTTACCGATGTTGCACTTCGACATTGCGATACGACAGCAAAGGAAGCACATACGAGTAACTAACTCTGCCCCAGACACGACCGAGGTTATCACGATATTGTCCGGAACAAAGACCGACTTCCCGATGATATCTAAAGTTGCGGCACCCAATACAGATGCGTTTTCCCTAGGCTGTTTCTCAACCCCGCATTTGCACCCGGATCCGAAGTGGCTGTCACTTTGTGCAAATCGTTTGGGGACCCCGGATTTTGAAAGCTCAGTCAGATCAAGGAGCTTAAAGTGTTGGGCCGACTCGAGTTGATGGGTGGTCCCGGAATGATGTAAATATCATTGTATTCGGCGAGTCAGGTACGCATGCGTTTAAATAGGCTTGAATCTATTCAATAAGTGCCAAGTTAGTATACTGCACCGTAGCCTTATCATCAAACCTTCTTTTCCTGGACTCGGTAACATCCCGGCGGAATCAAAGGCATGGGCTCGGCTCATACGCGGTGTGGAATGAAGGGTCAACCGGCTCAACCCCACGGGGAAATTGTCTTTAACGCGGGGGTAATAGCTAGCCAAAGGACAATCCGAGTGGCAGCATCAATCATCTACTCTAGCGGTCTGCACCTGCAGGGGGGTAGAGTGCAGGCTGAGTGACTGACTGAATGCTTGCATGATTGGGGGCAGACAATATTCATGGGGCACAAGTGCCCAGAATGAGGCCGGTGTTTCCATGAGTTCAAGATCCGATGCAAAGAGGCCCAGTTGCCTACGCTGGCCTGGTGAACAACTGACTCCAGTTGAGCTTGATGAGTACTGCAGATGAGCAAGGTCATGTCTTCTGAGCCTGAGTGAGCCTGGGCCTGGGTGCAAGATCCAAAGTCTAGACTACCCCACACGCACCGACCATCAATCCCCGCACCTCCACAGATCCCAGCACTCGCTTGTCTGATCTCAAAACTTCCACTACCCAAGGTAGGTAGTTACTATTAGCAAATACCACAACCACCTACCGAACCTATACTGTGTATCCGAACTTGGCAAATGTCCCCGGGAGAATTTCTAAAAAGGACGATTTAAGCGCATCCAAGGGGAAACGAGATCGGTTCCGCCCTCGAACTCGGCGATTCTATTGTCTCTCGGCATGAGACATGAGCTATTCGAGCTGGTGCTTGCTGACAGACAACGCGAGGCTGGTTGGCGTTGAACAACCAATGGCGTTACGGCATCATATTCCTGTCTCAACAAAGTGGGAGAGAAGACAATCAACACGTCGGGTTCAGCAGAGACCCTGGACCTTGATTGTAGACTGATCACCACATTCTTGGGGGTGTTGTAGACAGCATCGTTGCAGCTACGTAAAGGCAGGCAGGTCTAGGACGGAAGCGGAGCCGACGGGGGAGGAGAGTTTGGGAAGAGCTGGGAATTTTCTTCTCGCTTGCGATGCAGTCGGATTGTGTTAGTCATTGCGCAATAGGGCGGGCAACTTCCTTGAATTCCGGATCTCCAAGCGTGTTTCTTGTAGATTTATAAAAACCCGCACCTCAAGATCGGATTTCTGACGGTAGGTTCTGTTACTGTCGGAACTCCTGGTTCTGTATTTTTACTGCCACAGGCTGCGACTGTTTGTTAGTGAAACAGAAGGGTTTTATTTTGTTAATGGTATCAAGAATTCGATCGTCCTGGTAAAACAGTGTGCCTAGAGAGGGCTGATCTGGTGTTGCTCAAGTTCCTTTGCTCCGCATCAGCCCTGTCTCCGCTTCCCACTCTGAACTTAGAAGTGATTTTCTTTCCGTAACGTTTTCCCGTAGCGTCTTTAATCTCCAAAGTAACGGCGCAACAGGCGGCAGTGAGGAGGAAAGCAAGAGTAGATTTGATTGGACAAGCTACGTTGAGATGCACACGAGCGAGTTGAAGAGGTTGTCGATGTCAGTGGACAGTAATTTTACGAGGTAGGTACTAAAGCTGGAGATCAAGAGTTCTGTCACGTGTAAACGAAGCACTTCAGATAAGGAAGGCGCCTTGAACGCAAGTGTTAAGTACCTTCCAGTTGTGTAAGGTGAAGGCAGGTAGCTTCCATAGGTACCTAGGTACCTA
>JAAQRH010000933.1:0-37819 GCA_013186785.1 Fusarium pseudonygamai
CCTCCGCGCAAAGGTGAAGCGCCTCGCCGAGAAGCCCGACAAGGACGCCACGAAGCTGCCTCGGACCGAGAAGGAGATGGAGATGGCCAAGGCTGCTTACGAGCAACTCAACGAGCAACTCAGCACCGAGCTACCCCAACTTATCGATCTCCGCGTGCCGTACCTCGACCCCACTTTCGAAGCCCTCGTCAAGATCCAGCTGCGTTTCTGCGCGGAGGCGTATTCGCGCATGGCGCAAGTGCAGCAGTACCTGGATGCTGACACCAGAGATCAGTATGCTGAGGGACACCTAGACGCCAGAGTGGAGCAAGTGTTGCAGGAGATTCGGGAGTTGAGCATCAGTGGCACGGTCTAGGCTTTGGGTTGGCTTCTACAACTTATCCGGTTGGGGGGAACGGCGTATAGGTGCTTTCTGCTTGTAGATACTTGCTAACGTCATGAATATCATGCACAAATAGACATAGTCCATTGTGGGCTTATGGAAACGCATGCTTTTGTGCAGACCGCTGTGATTTTTCATTATTGGGCTTATGTGCCCTGCCTTTCGGGCGAAAACTGTGCAAGCACTAGCTATTAGGACTGCTCTAGCCCGTATCCATGTAAACGCTGAAGCTGAAGCGGTTGGTTACATTCCCATACTCCTGAGACCGAAAATCAACTGGATATCGTGGGAGCTCTACTCTGCGTCAGCTTCGTACTCGGTGTCAACTTCGGACTCCGACCCCGGAGACTCCGATTTTTCAGACTCTGGAATATGATAAAGCGACTGCACCAGCTCCAGCTCTCCTGACTCTGACTTCCCAGCCTCGCTTTCTGTATCGGAGTCCTCAGGTGCCTTTACCTTCATAAGCTTAAATGGCTTCCCGCGCTTTCCGGACCTTCTCGACACCGTTGACCCCCCAGATCTGACTGAAACATCAGATCTTGTTGAGACCTTAGACTTCTTGGATTCTCCAGACCTCGTCGAGACCCCAGATCTTCTCGACTCTTTAGATCTCTCGCTCTTCGATTCCTCAGCCTCAGACTTTTGATGCACCTTGGACGACACCTAGTGTCCAATATTGAGACCATTTCCTGATCCGAACAGATCACTTAAACTCAGCCTCTTACCCATCGCCTGCATAGCTGGGCCAGCCTCGGGACCTTGTGGTTCAACTGGACCCGCCGACCGTGCAATCTTCCAAGCTTCCTGGATTATGGCAGCGTTTACTTCTCGTGTTTCGTCCTTATCGTTGTGAATCCACACTCCCAGTACCTTGTCACCCTCCTGCCATTCGCCCTCCACTTTCATAATGACGAGCTCCCCAGACACCTCTGCATGTGTGACCCGTGAGAGGTCCACGATCACGTTGTCAAGTCCCCGTCTGTTGAGAACAAACACGCAAGCTCGTGCTCGCTGACCTGGATCCTCGGGGAGCGGACTCTGCGCGCAGACGAACATAGTGCCTTCGACTCCCGACTTCTCCCAGCTTTCTGAAGCGCTGTTGAATGTATAGATCACAGCGTTAGCAGCTATGCTGAGGATAGTGTGGATGGAGGGGAGGTAGCGTTGGAGGACAGAGATATTAAGCTCAGTATTAGTGCGTGGAGGTGGCGGCGCGTAATCGGCATGTATGGCAGCGGCATCGGATTCATAATCTGAAACGGCGGGGATACGGTTTGACGGCTGACGGCTATGGCGAGCCTTTCGTGGTGTTTGTCGGCTCATGATAGTTATTGTTGTTGTTTGATGATGGGCACGATATGTATGTGGAGTCGTGATCGCTAGTTGGAAATACGGATAGCCTTGTCACAAATGATAGATCAAGGCTGATGGGTCATGTATGTATGATATCAAGACCCCAGAAGATGATCGTGTGATTGACAGTCGGTTGTGGTATGGAGATTGAAGTTTACTACGAGAGGCACGAGTGCGCATGCTTGGGCGCTGCTGGGCTTATCGATAAGGTACAAGATGACGCTACCGCGGGGCGCTGAGCTGGACCCTAGGTAGGTTCCTACACCACCATTTTAACGTTAGACTACGGCAGCCGTGCAGCTCGACGTCATACGTTTAAAGCTGAGGGTTATCTCCCTTCTTATCCCTTCTTCTAATTAGCTCAACATTCTTTTGGTGCTCACACGACCCAAATATCCCTTGGCTTGGCTTGCCTTGCGCCTACGGTAGAGCTAGGTTGTTCGAAGTCATGATCTAGAGAACTACAAATCGACCTCCCCGCGATATCTCGAGACGGCGCCGTGTATATAACTCGTCTCTCTCGTCTAATACTGTAGTAACGGCGTCCATGGCCGACGAGAATGACCAGTCCCCTGGTTCTGAACTGGGGGATCCCACCTCGACGACGCCTCAGTCTCTAGCTAAAGCTGTTCATGCCCGACGGTCCGAGTTCGTGCGTCCACATAGCCTAAAGGTCAAGATCGGGACGTGGAACGTTGCTGCGTGCACGGGTACTGATAAAGACCTCGCGACCTGGTTCACAGACGGCGAAGGCTTGGATCAGCAATTGACGTCACTGAATCTCTCACAAAATAGTGCCGTGGAGACGGATGACACGAACAATGGCAGTTCGAAGCCGCATTTGACTGCCGGGGGTGATATTGGTCTTTATGTGCTGGGACTTCAGGAAATAGTAGACCTCAACACGACCAAGGAGTATATGAATCGAGCAGTATATACGGACACAAGTGTTATGGACAAATGGAAAGCGGCATTGGAAGCAGCGTTGCCTAAAGGATACGAACTTATCACTGCGGAACAAATGACTGGCTTGTTGTTGCTGGTCTATGCTTCACCAGAAATTGCATCAACTATTAGCAACGTCAGTACCAAACAAGTTGGTACGGGCCTGCTAGGCTATTTTGGAAACAAGGGGGCCGTGACGACGCGATTGCTGCTTGGCGAGACAACTCGCATGGTTTTTATAAATAGCCACTTGGCTAGTGGTGCTGGCTCTTCGTATTTGGACCGGCGATGTTGGGATGTCAGCCAGGTTCTCTCACGCACTCAATTCGACCCGATCGTTCATTCAGGTGTTGAGGAAGATGACGGCGAAAAGATTGGAGATGAAGATCTTGCATTCTGGTTCGGGGACTTGAACTTTCGACTGGATGGACTACCTGGCGACGATATCCGACGACTGCTCACGCTGCATGCTAGAGGTGAATATGGTGTAGACGAGGACTCGAAGCCTCTCGATGAGCGAGGTGTAATTATCATGAAGGCTTCGGACAGCGATGATGAGTCTTCTACGAGAGTGTCGCTACATTCACGGGAAGAGAGCTTTGATACCGCAGACGATCTACCAGACCCTGACGATTTCCCCGAAGATCCAAGCCAGGATCCCACTTCTCTGCAGGCCACCATCGATTCACTGCTACCGCATGATCAATTAAGGAGAGTTATTAAGCAACGAAAAGCTTTCCACGATGGTTGGCAAGAAGGGGCAATTACCTTTCTACCAACATACAAATATGATATTGGTACAGTTGGCCTCTTTGACTCAAGTGAGAAGCAACGAGCTCCAAGCTGGTGTGACCGTATCTTATTTAGAACACGAAAAGATAAACAAGATTATGAAACAAAGATTAAAGATGAGGAAGAGGCAAAGAAGAAAGATGCAGAGATGAAGTCCAGGGGGCTCGAAGAGGACGAGGACGTACTGTTTAGTTATGACCCTGATGCTGACGGGGAGGATCCAATGTCATCAACTGACACGTTGGGATATGATGAGTACGAGGATAATGATGACCCCGAAGCCGAGGAGCTTGTTACAAAGGAGGGCTTCCGTGATCGCATACACTTGGAGATCTACGCCTCGCATCAACGCATCACATCGTCTGATCACAAACCCATCACTTCTATCTTCACTCTCGATTACGACGCTGTTGTACCAGAGCTCAAGGCCAAGATCCACGCAGAAGTGGCGCGAGAACTTGACAGAGCCGAGAATGAAGGTCGACCAGGCATTACGGTTGTCGTGGAAGGCAGCGATGGCAATGAAGAGAATATCGTCGATTTTGGAGAGGTTACACCCCTCGAAAAGCAGCTTCGGCATCTGACTGTTGCAAATACTGGAAGTGTTCCGGCGACATTCTCGTTCGTGACGAAGCCGACGACAGAAGACGGTGATGATGCTATCCCTGTATGGTTGAAAACCACATTCTTGTCAGCAGATGAAGAGTGTCAAGAGCCATTGGGTGAAACAGTTACACTCGACCCGGGAGAAACAGCATTAGTGTTGCTAGAGCTCCAAGTCTCGGCCATTTCTCACATCCGGGCATTGAACGAAGCGCGCGCCAAGATCGAAGAGGTCCTAGTTCTTCGCATAGAAGACGGTCGGGACCACTTCATTCCCGTGCGTGGAATCTGGCAACCGTCTTGCGTAGGGCGCTCTATCGCAGAGTTGATAAGAATCCCTGACGGCGGTATGAGAAAGTTTGTCGAGAAGTCGGGTGTCAAGGGGGCGATTGCTTACGACTCGGATATCCATTGCTCAGCGCCGAAGGAACTCTTCAAGCTTACTGAGGTGGTACAGACACTTGTTGAACGAAGTCTGGCTGAGTCGACGATGCTTGAGGAGGAAGTGCTGCCGCGGGATCCTGGATGGCCTCTTGAGGCTTCGACGTGGAGGGTTGGTGAGGCTGATATGCAGGATGCACAGGTCAAGCTTGTATCTGCCCTGGACAATGATGCTTCTCTTCTTGATGCGCTCCCATTGGAATGGCCTGCGTCGTTCAAGCTAGAAGCCGTCTCATCCATCCTGCTACTCTTCCTCGAATCTCTCACAGATGGTCTGATCCCGACTCAACTCTGGGCCAAGATCTCAACATCGTTACCCAACGTGACATCCTTACCAATGACCGCCTGGTCCGACACCAAGACGCAGATCCTGGATATCCTCTCATCAGCGCCCAACCACAACATTGCATTCGTATTCCTCACAGCTACTCTCTCCCGCGCAGCATCAGAGCTCACACCAGTGACGAACGAACCCAAAGGTGGTCTCTCCCGCCGCCTGAGCTTCCGCCGCGGCAACGCAGAGGACGAGGACACCAAGAAGCGTAAGATGCGTGAGCGTAGATATGCCGAGATTGTAGGGCCTCTGGTCTGTCGTGTAGACGAAAAGGAAAAGGGGTCGAGGGATCGAGCGCGGACTGTCGTGGAGATGTTCATACGGCGGGATGAGGGAAGCTAGAAGCGGAGGAATCGCAAGATATCGTGGAGCGTCTGAGGGTTAGTATATCTGGTCTTTGGCCTTTTTGAGTATTATACCAGCTTAGCTTTATTTCGATGTATTCTTTAGGGTGTGGACAGGGATACAACAAAGGGATTAGAGGATGTGGCTTGAACAGTAATGCAGTTGGACGTATGAACAACAAAGATTAATGGGACATTGCACAGTTGATATGCAGTCTTCAAGGCCTTTGCAGTGCAGGTTTTGGCTCCTTTTGCTGCAGTTTCTTCTCCACTGGCAGAACAGCAACGAGGCAATGCACTGCTCTTTTTTCGACCAAGATATCAGCACCACATACTACGATTGCTAAGACTAATATGACATTATGCAAGTGACATCATGTTCCTTTCACTGTTTTTCTAGAAATTGAAACGGTTTAGTGAATGTTGAGGTGAAAAAGACGAAGTGGCTGCTCCAGGCCATTGCTCCCACTCCCGCTACGGCACTGCCATGTTCCTCCTGCAGCAGCACCAGCCCCCCAAGCGTTCCATTGTGCCTCTATAGACCCAAAGAACATGCTCTGTGGACAATAGAAGTTCTGCTCTTCGTTTGTGATGCCGTTTTACATTCTGGTTTGCCGTTTGTCACAGGCGTTGGCATCACATTCAGGAACTCATCTACTCTTTCCCTGATGCCCAGCAACTCGGTTCTAATAGGTGTTTGCTGGCTCCCGTGACCACTCCTGGGCTTGTAGTCATCTCTATCTTATCGATAGCTTACGAACAAGTGCTTCTGCCTTTTTATTGCTCCGCGGGGCTGTAAACGTAATCTCTATCTTGCATCCCGTTTGCAACTTCGCTCCCACATAAACCCTCTCCTCACATCCCACATCCCACCTCCACTTCGCTTTTTCCTTTCTCTTCAAAAAACTAAAAAATAACACCAAAAAACATCAACTAGAGCATCGTTTTGTTCTCTATATTTTTGAACGTATTGCTTTTTCAAGTTCTGAGTTGCGACTCCCTCGTCGCCGCCGCTTCTGCAGTTCATCAGGTGTGTGTGCTCTCCTCTGCTCGATGAGAAGTGTTTAACCTTGCTCTAGACACACTCAAACCTACCTGTGGTCTGGCTTCCATCATGTCGCTATGGGGTTTGAGATTTCACCACACGGCCAAGATGCCAGAGCCTGTGCGCCAGAAGGCAGCCAGGGATGGGTATGCGCAGCTTGGCTATCTCGTCACTCTCCGGGACCGCGCTATTCCGTTTGCTTCGTCCGCTGATGTATGCTTATATGCGTCTTACGTCAATTTGCCTCCGGCAACCCCCGAAGAGGCCGAGAGTCTCCGCGACATCTCATCGGAGTAGGACACTGATGGTGATGAAGCTGGCTTGGACTCAGGGGAGCATGGCTCGGACGGTGGTAGTGAAGCCACCACCGAGTACGAGTCTGACCAAGAGCGCGAGAGTGATGGCGAGGACCCGTGGGAGGTGCAGGCTGCAGCAAGCGCTAAAGCTGTGGAGGAGGAAGACGCCGCTGACTCGCGAGGCGACACTGCATCTGAAGAGCATATCGGAAACACCAACCTATCCGATGCTGAGACCGCCGAGGATGAGACCTTCAATCATCATATGAATGTTCTGGCTGCAGCTTTGTCTAGCGCCTCCGCTCCTGCTCAGGCTTCTCCTGTCGACACCACTACAGCGGAGAGTTCGGGAACTGCCAATCAGTTTCTTACAAATGATCCAGGAAGCAGCGAGGAAGGGAGCGGTCAGTCCTTGGGTCAATCCATGGACGTTGACCCCCAGTCAAGCGTCAATACCGAGGGTATCAACATCGAGGACAACCCCGAGGACACCAATCCGGAGGGCACCACTTCAGAGGGCACCAACACAGGTGACAACCCAGAGGGCAATAGCCCAGAATCAGAATGGCTAACAAATGCCCCTGGTTCTCCTTACGACAACGGAGTGGCCAGCGCTTCCAACGGCGTCAATAACCCTAGCCAGGCTGCTGAGAGCCACGAGACAGTGACTCAGGAAGATGGGGATGCAGACGCCAACTCTGTCTGGGAAGTGGAAGACCACCCCGTCGGGCCCAACAACAGCCACGTCCGTGTATACAGACGACCCAGCACCCTTTTTGACACTCCTCCTACTTGGGCCGACCAGTATAAAAAGTTCTTCGATAAAGCCTTTGCGGTCTGGTGTGTGTTCTATAACACTCGTGCACCCAGACCCCTCCGCGAACGACTCAGAGATCAGGATACGCACGAGGCGGCTGTCAAGCGGTATAATCTGATTAACTTGGGACTTTACCCTTGTGTCACCGCTGAACATCTCTTGGAGCTGAAGCTTCGTATCGATGACGCCGCTCACTTCTGTGATTTTCTGACTGCCAACATTATGGAGATCGATCATGCCAAGAACCAGAGAAAGGACGTGATCTACACCTATCCTGCCAACTCACCGCTTCGACTCCGAACCAAAGGCCTCGGAAGTTCCCTGCGCTACGCGACCCATGTCGACGAGGGCTGGTATGACCTGGAGGACAACTGGGGAATGCCTCCTATCCCAAAGAAAAGAAGCCTGATTCAGTCTCACGCATCACAAAAAATGACTTGGTAAAGATGGTGGGAATCTTTTGGTTGGCTCGGGGGACAGAATAGGACATCACGAGACACCGACACAGATTTAAGAGATCTTGACCACACGTAGATGGCACCAGATTTTTGTTTTGAGTTTGTTTGGACCACGGGGAAATCAGGAAGCAAAGCGAGAAGCAGCGATAACTACAGGAAACAGAGGAGAGGCTTAGAGTCAGCGGGTTTCCGATTGGATCTAGGCATAGATCAGCGTATCGCTTGCATAGAATAAAAGCTGCTTAGAATACTCTATCGTGGTCTCCGTGTAGAAGTGTATGTTTATTCGAGCCCTCGTGTGTCTATCGATCCCGGGCGTTGTACCGTTTTTCCAACTCTTCCACCGCTGGAAGCTCTTCGACTGCTGGTAATACTAAAACTCATATAGCAAAAGATTCGTATCGGTCGTTGACTTGCTGATTCAATCCTCGTATCTTGTGTTCTCGTCGAGTGTTCGGTTCGCTTCATGCTTAGCCGGCCGCGGCGACAGCCGTCGTGATAGACATGAACGTTGATTGAGGTTCTGGTTCTCTCGTATACGTCGGATGCGGGTACCACTTTATCTCAAACATTTGCGATACCCAATACAAAGGATGGTCCCAATCGTACTTGTTCTGTTCTCCTGTGTAGCGAATGGATCCGCCGTCGTGTTGAAGAGTAATCTTTGGAACTAAACTTTCGGTTAGCACTAATATGCTGTTTGGTGGGGGGTTTTCCCTGTCGCAGACCTTTCCCATTATCCCTCTTGTATTGCTTCCATACTAAAAGGTGTTTCTTTACCGCTGGGTCCTTGAGATTCTGTTTTACAAGGTGCCGATCCTTGGGTGCCAGAGTCTCAAAGTGGTCATTTTTTCCTACACCATTTGTGAGGCCCGACCGAGTAGTCGGCCACTGATCGTAGTTGTAGTAATGCCAATGGATGAGAATATTATTGCAGCTGACGTGGAGTCCCTCGACAAAGTCTGGGATCGAGTATCGCAACTGTTACGCGTTAGCTACGTTCATTGAGGGTTGAGGCCGCCATACACTTGATCCATAATTGGCTCTCGCATGCCGATACCGATCTGCTGTCATGCGACTCGCTTCGCGCAGGAGTATGAAGACGACGAGATAGATTGTGAACCACCATCGACTCTTGTCCTGGCTGAATAGCCAATCTATGTCGCGTAGGAGCTTCTCCTTGTACCGCTCGAGGACCTCGTTGTAATTGAGGGTGTCGAATTGGGCGACTACCATGCGAGGGACAGACACTTTGCCGTAAAGAGGGTAGGATTTGTCTTCGGTTTCGGGGAGCATGCCTAGAGTTTCGCTGCCTTCAATGTAGAGAGATCCTACAGTGTGCTCTGGGCGGGATTAGAGTGGGACGCAATTGAGCTGGGGTGAAGGGGAGCGCTTACGGATGGCGCACCAGAGGATAAAGAGGTTGCCGAATATCTCGAGCTCTTTTTCATCGTCCCTCGAGAGACTTCCGCTGGATTTATATTCATTCTGCGAGGGAGTCAGCATAAGGCTCGTATATAGTTCAATTGGCGTACGTGGAGGTCCAGGTACCGACCCATGGCCGTGAGGTACGTTCTGATGATGGGCTCTTCTCCAGCTTCTGATTCACTCTCCGCTCGAATGGTGTGATAAAAGGCTGGAAGAGCATTGTCGATTGTGTATTGTCGCACGCTTTCGGCTGTGTCGTAGATATTTTCAAGGCAGTAGTTGGCTAGTTCCTTCTTCTTGAACGTCTCCTTCCCGAGAAGGCCATCAGTCCAATATCGGGCAGTCACGTCCCCGTCGATGGGTCTGAATCGCACAACGTTCATTCGAAGAGGTTTACCACAAAGATTCTGTGATACTTCAATCGTGACAGCAACCGTATCGAGTCGATCTCCAATATCTCGCATTTCGATACCCGCCCATCGTCTCGTGAGTTTGAGCCCGCCGCTTCGATAAAGAATGACGTCGGCAATTCGGAGTCGCAAGCATGGAACGCGATGGATTGTCTTCGGCGACGTCTTGGAGAAGTTCTTGCATGTTTTGCATTGTCCTTCTGGGTTCTGCTCGTCTATAATGCACTGTTCATTTCATGTTGGTGTGAACAATGGCAGGACAGAGGGAATGTATACGTACTTTGATTTTTTGGAACCGACAACGAACACAAGCGCTGAGCTCTCGTGTGATCCGTACAACCTCACGTGCCTCGAGTGTGTTGAGTGCGAGGGGGAGTTTTCCAGAGCCAGTTGTTTCACTTGGGGAAACGATGCTGTTTGTCGAAGATGATGGAATATTCAAGTTAGCCGACCCTGTTTCGTTTTCGATTTCAACATTAGTGTCGTGAGCGTCTGAGATATACCCAATCTCTTCTTCTTCCGATACCTCGTCGTCGTCGGATGACTCATTCTGGGGTCTGGCCTCTTCATCTGAATCATTGCTGTCCGAAGAGGACTGAATGCCCAGGGGACGAGCATGTGTCTCGCAGCAGTCCGAGTCTGAGTGATCGGCTACAATTTCGTCTAATTGTCCAAGAAGATCATCGTCTACATCGGGCTCTTCATTACCTTCTTCTCCATCTTCTAGTTGGACAATCCGTTCATCATCATCTACTCCGTTGCTCCCACTGAAACCGCTACATGTGCCATTAACACTTTCAGTATCGTCTTCATCGCTTGTTTCAGAGGACCGATTGGGTTCTGGGGAGTGCGCAGTAGCGAGGGCGCGTCGGATGCCAGTCGGGCGGGTTCCTGGGCGGCTAACGTTATCATGACCTGTATCCGGTGCAGGGACACCTTCAGCAGCCTCCCCGACTTCAAGATCAGAATCCCATTCTTGAAGTCTGATAGCAATGGCCTCGTCTCTTGAGAGCGAGCCAGTGATGGGCCTTCCAGGGTCGAGAGACAGCAAATCATTGAAATCACTCTCTAACTGGTCAAGGGTGTCTGAGTGATCTGAGTCGTCGTCATCATCAGATTTTCGACCGAGCTCAACCTGAGCTTGGACTTCTTGACTCGGGGAGTCTCCCAGCGTATCCGGAGAGACTGAAGAGCCAGGTACATCTTCCGCACCCCTCCTCAAGGGCAAGTCAAGCTCTAGCTCTGTCCTGTCCGTCCGTAGGTGACCCGCATCGTCACCAGGTGGAGAGATTAACTGGCTGCCATTGACTGAACGAGAAGCTTCTTCATCTGAACAAGTATCAGAACATGTACCTTTGTCCAGAAAAGATACTTCTGGTGGGGGCTGGCTCCGGAGTGTCTGACTCGAAGGTTGTCCAGAAGCAGGACCCGAAGACTCGCTAGAGCTGGGACCGGAGCTGCAATCGGAGTCTGAAGCTGAACTCTCGGGGCTTAATCCGTGTCCGGATGAGATTGTCGGATACAGAGGGGTAGCGTGACTTCCATGGCGTGGATTTGCTTGTTCAGATGATGTTGAGAGAGAACATTCAGGTGATGGAAGATCCTGAGGAGGACTCCCCAAGCCCTGAACATTCACAGCACCGACACTCCCACCAGGATACACGCCCCCTGTGTAAGTGCCACTAGAAGTAGCATTGTCTGACCTGGGGTGTCCAGGTTGCCGAGCAAAGTCTGGCGATACGCTGGACTGCGACGAAGGGCTTGGATCCTGCCGGTTAGCACGTCCAGGCTTGAACACTGCTCCCGACACACGATCTTTATTATCTGCATAACCGTTAGAACTGTGTCAGTGCCACTGTCGAACCAACACTTACCACTATCAAATCGCTGTTGGTTCGAGCTCAAGCAGTGACGTTTTGGTTTCGGCCCAGCGCCCGTGCCCGTATTCTGCCGCTTCCGAGTTCTCTGGATCGACCTGTTAGAAAAGAGTACCCAAAATATTTTGACAGGGTAAAATGTATTCATGGCGTGGAAACGGGGTCCTTTCAGTTACACAGCATCGAACCGACACCCACCAACAGGGCCTACTGCACAATTCTCACAGGGGTGCCTTTAGGCGTTGTTCCTGGTGAGCAAAATTGCCGAAGCTGGTAGGCATCCTTATTGCAAAACGTTACACGAATTGAGGCCTGACAGCTGAGCTGAGCTGGTGGAGTCTGGTTCGTTCATCTTCATCCTCTCGTACTTACGTGGATCTCAGCTGGACGAGTAAAAGTCTCCATTCTGGCACCTGGGTCCCCAGACCCATGAAGCGCGAGGTCCCGTGCAGGCAAAGCTGTCGAGTGCATGCACGTCCTTTACCGATATGCCCGATATTGGATACCGCTGGCTTGTGAAGCACAAACTCGAGTCACACGACAGCTCGGCAGAGGTGGTGAAGTGACAACGCAGGAGGCAAAATTGCAGCCTCCCTGTGGGAACGTGCCCTGGAATCACCCACTCGTTGCCCTCGAAACCTGGTCTGAAGGGGGATGCAGGGGCGTCGACGTCTACCAGTCCCTGGCCGTTGTGTGAGACATCCTTGAGATAATCCTTGCTCGCAGCTGCAGCTTATCATCTTGAGCAACAATCCAAAGTCACAACAAATCTGTATAAATTCCACCACTTTCTTCTCACAAATGTGAGGTCTTACAAAACTCGTGTCTTCTGGTGTTTAGACCAACTCATGTGGGTTATGGTTCAAGCGTCGAGATTTGCAACGAGGATTGACCGTCCCTAGTAAGGATTGGATTGTACCGATATCCCTGTTCAAATTGTCCAGCCAATCAGAGACACGACAAGGGGTCTCTAGGGACCCATAAAGCTCATCTTCTGTCCTCGCCGGTCGACCTGAGTGGTCAATTGGTACATGCTGTGGGTTCATCTGGCACGCACTACGCATTACCCGTGCCGAGAGGTCATGGCATGGATTGTGACAGGAGGCTATTCGAAATAGCCTTCTCCAGAGATGGAACAACGTCATACTATACGAGCAGCTAGTCTTGTCAGCCACTACAGAAGTTTCAAAGGCATTGGGTGTGTGTCTGTAGGTGCAAGATGAGAGCAAAACCACATTCGTGGAATATAAAAGGCAATTGGAGATTTTAAGAACAATATCAAACACAATCACATCCTCAGAGCAACCCAAACGAACCCCCCGTTCGTGGGGGTTCCATTTTCAGAGTACGACAAGGTCCAAACTCTCACGTGAAAGAGCTGAGACATATTATGGAGTAGAAAATTTGACAGCTCGACGATCAACCGCAAGTTCGTGACCGGAGAGATTCAAACAACGCGAAAGTGGATAATTAGAGGGCGTGATCGAATGTCTGAGACACGGGGATTGAGATATCCCATGACATAACAGGGGCCAGGAGGATCGTCAATCTCGAGAGATTGTGCCGAGACATCGAACCAGAACGTCAGCACGGCCCGCAACCGGCTGTTTCTACTGTAGTCGACGATATCCACGATGTCACATATGTGTATAGGAGTCGAGATCTGCAGGCCTGGAACAGGTCATGTTTGTGATTCACTTCGGCAGTTGATGGAGACGAAGGCCGAGACGAGGAGGATACTGAAAAGGAACTATGTAATCTCGCAAAGAGTCGGGTTCCTCTCCAAAATGGAAAAGATCGTGAGATTTGCTTCTGCTGGTGTGACCCAAAGGCTTCACTTCTCCAATTGTCAGATTTCAGTAAGGGAAAGGAAATGATCTTACTGTCTGTTCTTACACAGGGATAACGACTAGTTTGGGGCTAATATAAACTCCAAGCCATTCCCGCGCATATCACTTCTTTAGTTGGTTTGGTTTGCCGAGAGGCGTCGATTCTGGCTTCAGTCCATTCTATTCATCGATATAATTTATCGTTCGCCTAAGGAGACGGTTGAAGTTGCAACGCTCCAATAGTTTCCGAGTAGGTTTATCAGGGACCGTAGTTCAGCTGACACAAGTACAAGGGTAGTAATACAATATTGGCGTCATATTGAAAGGACGCGATAGGTGATAATCTCCTGCTCTGGTGTCGTCGTGCCGTGTCATTCCAGAGGTGTTTGATTATATAGTGGTAGATGGGAGCATGCCTTGGTACGGCGGGAGGAGCGTTCCGTCAACGTTTGTCTTAAACAAACATAAAGATCTAAAGATGAATACGAGAACGCGGGAAGAGACAGAGAAGCAAAAGACAGGAATGTAAAAGAGAGTTGGAAGGGGAACAACCAACAGAGGGTTTTTATCTCCAATTCTCACATGACACCGACACGTGACAAGATCTCTCGAGATAACAGTATTGCAGGATGTTGGTTGTTGGTTGTATTCTCCAATGAGCGACTAATGGCTAGTATATAGTCCTGCATAGTGACCTATAGTAGGCTATTCATAAGGAAACGACAGTAGAGAGACTCTCAAAACTCTTGATAAACCAAAACAGGTCATGACTCGGAAATGACTGGGGGTCTCAGAGCAGAGCAAAATCAAAAAGCGTGGAGTAGTCGTACAATCATTACTCCTCATCTGAAGTCTCAGAGTCCTCGATCATAAAGGCTGCAGAGCTGGTAGTGTACTTCTGCACAGGGTATTCCACCATGGGCACAATAGGATAGTGCCTAGCCTTGATCTTGCGGTTCTCCCCATAGGCAGCCTCCCAAGGAGGAAGCATACCCTTAGGAATTGCCCATCCGTATTTCTGGTTACGAAGCCAGAGTCTAACCATGTGACGGGACGAGTTATCGTCGTCAGTGTAGGCGTCTCGGCGGTGGACGAGGGCGAGGTTGTTGAAGAACAGGAGATCTCCAGTCTCAAGCTTTAGCTGCAACTCAACACGAGAAGTAGCCTCTGAGACAGCTTCAAGGGCATTGATTTGAGCCTCTGAAAGCGAGGGAATGTTCGAGTTCGTCATGCTCGGGTGCGGCCCGAGGCGATGCGGGTCGAGGCTCGCGAGGAGTTTGCCATCGTGGAATGTCAAGACAGGAGCGAGATAGTATGAAGCCTTGCGGCCCGATCTGTTTGAAACAATTTGTTAGTTTTGTCTCACTCTGGGTAGAGGGTGTAGCTGTCTTACAGCTGGACAGGCCAGTTGGGAGTCAGGAGTGTCTTGATGACTTCTGGCTCGCGGTTGAGCAGGTCGTTGAAAACAGTCCAGGCTGAACTGAGATAGGTATATCCTCCCTTGTTGGCGCTGTCTCGAACTTGAAGGGATAGGATGTCACATCCCATGTCAGTGTGGAAGGGCTGGAACTGGTAAGTAGAGTATTATTTTCGTGGAGTTGATGTAACATACCAGACATCCATTGGTATGAATACCATGACGCGCGTCGGCAGGAGTCTTCCATTGCTTCGAGTCGGTTACATGAGCTGAAAACGTTAGATAAAACAGATTGTTCTTGAATAATAGAGGCGAAGGGACTTTGGAGTTTATTGAAGGTTTGGATTTCCGGAAACGTACATAGCATGTTACCCTTGCGGTCTTGGAGCCCGCGTTTGTCAGCAATGTAGCCAGCTACACCCAGGAAGATAGTAACACTATCTTCAACAGAGTATTTCTCGCCATCGATGCCACGAATGACAACAAAGCCTCTTCCGAGATGAAGAGTCTCGGCGCTCGCACGGAGACGACGAGACAGGTTTGGGAGAGGGAAGTTGTCAGGGGAGACTTCGTCGCCGTCGAGCCCAAGAGCTAGTTAGTCTCACCCGTTAGCAAACATTTACTTTCCCGAGTCATAAGTAGTAGTAGTAGGAGGAATCTAACTTTTGAAACTAGCGAGGGCGCTGTCGACTTCCTTAGCTTCCTCGCCGCTGAGACGGAGAGTGTAAGCTTGGTCCCCCTGATAGTCTGATCCGGACCAGACTAGGGGACCAGTCAGTGCGGCGTTGGAGGAGTTGGAGTTCTTGATAGGTGATTCCCTGAGGAGTTCAGAGTTTACACCAAGAACGCCATCGTTCTCAGAGGGCTGGATGGCAGTGGCATAGTCCTGAGTGGTGCCCCTGAGAGATGCCATTGCTGGGAATAAAACAAAGAATTTACTAGTTAAGGGTAGAAATGGATAGAATTTCGGTGCAAACTTCTTGAGTTCTCTCGTTTTCCGTCGAGTATAACTTCACTTTTCGAGACAACAGAGCGGACTATTTGTATCCTCAACTCAACTCCTCTTCCTGGCCGGCCGGCTTTGAGGACAGCATATCCCACGTCCCACGATTCACGAGGCCCATTCCATCTCTCTCAGACTGAATAGCCGCCAAGAAAGCAAACTTGTGCACTTTTCCAGAGTGTTTGTTCTCCGGAAGTCTCCCCGGAGTACACTCGTGAGTTGTCACACTGCATCGAGTTGTGGAGGTCAGTCTCGAGAGACAAGTACACGGCTTGTATCCCATCTTTCTGTTGGCCAAACTCGATACTTCCCTGTTATCTCTGACATCTTCAGTGTTGGTTGGGCGAGTCGTGGGGCCGCTGTGACGAGAAGATTGCCTTATGGAGGCATGGCGGCTGCTGAAAGGGGGTGGTGATGTGCTGGGATGGCACCTTCTGCGAGGCCTAGTATCTATGAGTTGGCAAAGGCTCGTCTATTTCAGCATGATGGTGCTCAGAAATATCTTCAGCCGAGCTCTGACGCTGCGAAGAGGCTCTCTTGGATCTTCATATCCTCCCCGAATGATCTCACGTCAGGGCATAATCATCTCGGCAATTAAGCGGGAAGCTGTCATTTCCACAACGTTCCTCGACTAGTTCTCGCTAATACCCACCGGACAAACATCATCAGAAACAAGGCTGATCCATATCAAACTAGTGATCTTAGTCCTGGCCCTCGGCTGCACGACATCAAACTTCCGGTCCTTGTTAGCGAGCGCTAAGATGTGTCGCGGGTACCTGGATCACGCCCGGCCAGAATAGTTTGTCGTTAGTAACCGTAAATACATGCCGAGATAACGATCCACCGTGTGTGTGATCATCCTACGCCTTACCGTGGCATGGCGGCGTGATGACAAGATCTTGTCATGTCAGTGATATCAGGGGTTACTGAGATCTTGATGGGCGTTGGGCAGGGAGTCCAGAGTCAATCTTGCAGAGTCAAATCTCTAAGTAAACTTGCCCATTATTAACAAGGGGAATAATAAGAGTTGCATCTTAGTAACACTCCTTTCCATCTCCTCGAAGCCGCGTATAGAGATTTAGGGGGCGGGTTTTGAGGCTTCCGGCTTAAAACTCACAGCCGCGACAGCCACAAACTAAGGCCTTTCTCCAGCTCACTTTAAGCCATCAATATATCATCACTGTATTGTCTGCATTGTGCAACCGCACGCTCGTAAATGCCGCTTCACATCCGGACGAATGATCATTGCAGCGTCTCTGCTCTCCGGCCCCCTAACACCTTCAACTGTCCAGTCCCGCAGCCTGGTCCTTACTTACCGAGCATCCTACTTTCAACAATACACTGTGTGCTCTAGGATTAGGCTTCTGGACCTAACCGCTCAGCAAACAATGACAAGACGGCAATTCTTCCGCACTCAGGGGTGTCCCTGTCGAGGCTATTGTTCGCTAGGAATAATGGTCCGTTAGTTCGTCTGTAACTATGGCGTGCATGATCACCTCGCCAGGTTGTTAGTCTTATTCTGTTAGTAGCTAAAGGAGCTAATGTCAGAGAACTAGCTCATTATGGTTGATCGCTGTTCAACACACATGTCATCAATTTGCACTGTCTTGGTCAACTGTAACCCCAACTCGAACAGGCGTAGGAGTCAGAAACTGCCATTGGCCCTTTCTTTCCTCTCACCGGTATCGATTGCCAAATGTGAGATCCCTCCTCTACGGCAGAGCAGAGGTTCCGCCTTGGCCCGGGAATGCGACAGTGAAACCCGGTGAGCAGTCCCTTCTAGCTTTCTTCTCTCTTTCCATCTCAGACATCCCACGATCTTCTTATGTTGTACGACGCAGGCAGTGAGACTCAGCCGCCATATGTGCTGTTGGTCAAGCCACTGTTCGCCTGTTCCGGGTTTTCATGACCATTACCCCCACAATCGATCTCTTCGCTATCGGTCGGCACCAAAATATTGGGCAAACCAATTAAATAATGTCCATTTGAGTTCGCGCGTTTAGAGTCGGCAGTGGTGGCCATGTGCCAGAATGGCCCGTTTTAGTGTTGGCGTAGAGTTTACTTGATCAAGCGCCCTTATATCAGAACTATGTCACTCGTCGGCCGATCATGACTGGGGTGGCTTTTGTGCAAGTACGTGAGGTGAAAGGCTCAGAACATGTCATGATCCCATTGCAAGCATATTATCTACTCAACCCTGGAAATGTGCGTTGAGTTGTCCTACAATGCCTGCTCTTTGTGACGGTTTTGATAGCCTCGTTGATCCCTTGGCACATTCCTCCACTTTGGATAAAACTCCGACTTAGAACAAATGGGTCTTAATTTCTCTTGACATCAAAATCTTTCAACTAGCTGGGGTCTCGTCTCGAGGTTCTGATCAATCGATTCGGGGACCCCGGAGCAAACACTTGCATCAGGGAAGCTACCCGGTTGCCGGCTCCAGGATACACCTTGGTCCTCGTGGCTTAGGGTGTATACAGATTCTTTACAAGTACTTGAAAGATACCTGATAGACCTTTCGCATCAACAGGATGGATATGGCGACGTGGGCTCGGCGGCAATGGTGGGATACTTCACAATGACACGAAGGAGAACGACAAGAAGCAAAGAATGCCCTCATATCATTGATTCAACACTGCCGAATTAGGCAGTCATGCGTGATTTGCTACTCTAGTGCATCGAGACAATGAATGTGCTGGCTCGCATAGTAGAGATCACTTTGAGGCCATCCCAGCCACCGCAACTACCACGCAACCTCCAAACCATGCCCCACGCATCGTTCTAGTCATGATCGTCTGCTGTCAAAGCCTGACGAGATATAACTGGTGCCGTGAGGTTCCTCAGCCAGCCATGTCTAGACGAGTCTGCAAACAAATTGACAGGGTCTAGACGAGGATGGACCTTTTGATAACGAAGCGCTGCACATTTGTCTTTCTGAGCGCTTGCATCACCATCGGCTGATCTTTCCCGGACTCTTCGAGTCAAGATGGACAAGACTGTGGACCTAACTCTGTGTTTGCTATCCCAAGACTATCATGGTACATCAGCAGTCCTCCCTCAAAAAAAAAAAAAAAACACTAGCCCATTATGCAACCATCAACTGTTTGACGCGCCAAACTCTCTAGTCCATTAACATGATTCAGTATCCAAGCGTGTTCTCCTCCCATGCTCCGCTCCTCAGTTGCTTGACGGAATCAAGCCAACAAACCCATTAGACCGAAAATAGCCCCTATTCCCACAGCTGCCGTCACATGGGCGGCTCCCGCAGTCTGAACGGACGTTGGATCGGCTGTCTCCGACTCAGCGTATGATCCAGATAGTGTTGTTGTCTCTGTAAGTGTGTCCGAGGCTGTGGGAGTTGAGCCCTCGGTGCCAGGGGCGACTGCTGTCCCAGAGGGAGACTCGGCTGGCACCCAAGAGCCCCCAGCAGAAGACACATACTCCTCGACAGTTGTGTATGTTCCCACGAGAGTTGAAGTCGTCGTTTCAACTCCGATAGACTCAGCTGTAGCTGAACAAGCAGCGCAACACTTTCCAGCCTCCGAACAGTCTACACCCGAACTGACAGCCTCGACGGTTGTTAACTCCGTCTTCGTACCCTCGACCACAACCTCTCCTGTCGACGTAGAATAAGCTTCCACGATCACTGTTTCGATGGTGGTTGATATCGTACGAGATAACGTGGCTACCTGAAGTGTCTTGGACTCCCATGTCTCGTAGAAGGTCTTGGTCATTGTAACCGTGATCTCTGTAGTACATGGTTCTGAGACAGGAACCTCCTCTGTCAGCGTTGACGTTGATGTCCATGTCGACGCTGACACTTCCGTAGCTGGAGATGTCTGAACGGACACGAATGACCACGTTGGTGTTATCTCTGTGCCACTGGGTAAGACTACTGTAGCGCCCGAGATCGATTCAGTAACAACTGTCGCCGCCTCTGTTGCTTCTGATGTCCACGGAGGTATTCCCAGCCCGCTCGAAGCTACTTCGGTCGATAGGGAAGGCCCAGGCAGATGCCATGTCCAAGGAGACACGTCTGTCTCGGTAGTTGAGCACGACGTCGATGTTGATAGAGAAGGTGAGGGTACAGCTGGAGTCCACATATCTGTTGTGGGAAGGGGAATGGGAATAGGGGTGTTGAATATCGTGATGCATGAGGTTGCCACTGGGACAGGAGTAAGAGGAGCAATCTTCGATTCACCACTCTTCCTATCGATAGTTAGTATAGCTTCTACATCGAAGATGGAAGGCATCATACCAAGGAACAGTCACAAGGGTTTGACAATGCGGCGCACAGATTACCGTCCCAGATGCCTCTGCAGACACAATACCTGACGGTTCAGCCGGCGCAGATGGCACGGGAAACTCGGTCCCGATGCTGAATATCTGCGTATATATCGTAGTGTCTACCCAAGTGGAAGACGAGACCTCCCCATCGTCCGTGGAAGAACAGAAAAGACAGTCCACAGTCAAAACCGTGGTTGGGATAGGATTGAAAGACTCTGGAAGCGAGGGAAGTATGTCTACCGACAAAACAGCATTTCTAGAAGCATGAAAAGGCTGCTGCTGGGCCACAGCAACATAGGCCCCTGCGACCAGGATAACAAAAAAGAGGCGAAGCATACCCATGGTGCAGTAAAAGCCACTGTAAAGAGTGAATCAGGTTCAGTTATTCAGAGTATATCCTCCGGCTTCTCATCAAGAGACATTACAAACCCCTAGCAAGCCGCAGGGCCCCTTAAGTAGAGATATAATCCCCTTACACAGCATCGCTATGCCGGGCTCGGGAGGCACTCCAAGATTTGGAGTTCTTATCAAACGTTGAGCATGGCATGTTTGCCGTCTCTTCACTCGGGTGCTGCGAATATGCAGACATATCACTGCAGGTTCTGTCAAAGCTGCGGTGGTATATTCGTAGACCAACCAATTATGCCCCCTGCTGGTTCTGTGGTACTGGTGAGGCGGTTGGTCGTTGTACGAATAGGGGTAACGGCATCTGGTGTGACTGCAGTGTGACTTGATCGAACGGTCTGCACCACTTGGGTTGTTCCAAACGGAGTTTGCGACATGTTAATCTGACCGACGGCAGTATTGAGGTGCTTCCATGGTAGCTTGGGATGGTTCCATGGTTGGGAGTGCAACGTTGATGTCGGTACAAGTTGCCTGAAGACCAGGTCTTTGGTGTACACCGCCATTTAACTCGTTTACAAATGCTCAGAAAAGAATAGGGAGTTAGGGTTAGTGTTCAAGCTTTTCAGTAAGGATTTGATGGGGCAACACAGAGGAAGTGGTGGTAAGGAAAGCGGTTGATTCATGATGTCGAAGATCATCAAGGTTTAGCATCCAAAGACCAGTGTCAATTTACGGGAAGAATATTCTGGAATGCCGCTAGATCCTTCCGTTCTCATACATGAAATCAGCAGCCTAGATTATGCATGAGACAGATCATATATGCGGCATATTGCTGCCAGATCTCCGTAAGATCCTGATCATATTCGACATGGGTTCGCCCACAGGGGGAACGTCAGCCTCCTGGACTTCTTTCAAGCTTCTTCACTATGTATCATTCCCATGACTTTCCTATTGTTCTCTCCTAAATGGTCTGATCTCTCATCCCTCATCTGAAGTCGTAGAAGCTGTTACTCGTACCCGTCGGGATGACCTCCGAAATCTGAGATTCCCGTCCGAAACAGATGCCGGGACTCCATGTCTTACCTGCATGACATTCTATACCACACTGGACAAGACACGGTAAAGAGAAATGTGACATGTCTGCTGAGATTGAGCGCCACGGCTGTTGGGTCTGGGGAACTGTCCAGGGGTCTCTGCAAGTTTGAAGTGACTTCAACCATTCTCATCACACCTGATCACCGTGTCTAAACGGGGATTAGGAGGTCTGAGAGTTATGGAACAGTTCCTATTCGTGAGCTGATTTGATCTCTCTTTCCCCCTCAATAATTTCGTAGTGTCTCATGTTGCTTTGTCCTCTTGGTTCAACCCAGCTTTCATCCCACCAATGCATGCGAGACAAATGAGACCATAGGCATCCCTTGCTACTAGAACAACTCTATATACTTTGTTCGTAATATTGGAGTCGGTACGAGATAGGGAGCGGCTGACATTGCTTTTATCCTGATAAGGGTCTTACCTACACATAGTGGTCTGGCAAGGGTTTTGCACCGGAAACATTGAGGAACGCTCAGTGTAATTGTTAAAACATGAAGCATCTTATTGACTTAATAGGAACATTGCTTTGTTTCCATTCCTTGGTGACCCTTGTCATTTCTAATCCTGGGTCGGCGTCAGCACAGATACCACTTCAATACTCGTAGAACATCGCCTTTTTTAGAAGTCCATCGTATCCAACTTTATTTTTACTACCCTACGATCTCGATCTCATTATATCGGTTCTCCTATGATGCCGATTTACGGAGACTGGAGAGTGCCGTTCAGTAATATGATTGCCCAAGGTCAGAGTGTTGTTGCTTTCATGCATGTGCTTATCCAGTGCCTGTCTCGAGACGCTTCATTATCTAAACACCACCCTCTTTACACATTGCCACCTGGACATAAGTTCCTAAGAGAAGTAGTCATGTAAAAGTGAGACTTGGTTGTCCCTAAAGGTGCGCACACTGCCACTTCACAAATTGCTTGAGACTAGTCTCTCATGTTATGACCATTCAGGGAGCTTTTGTAATTCTGAAAGTCAATTATACTCGTATTACGTTCATCATCAGTATTATTAGGTGATCTCTAATACTCTTATCTCGTTCAATGGCCAGCTGCTGTTGGCTCTCGCATCAGGGATTTTCCGCTGTGGCTTTATGCTCTCGTGTCAGGTAAGATATGCATAAACGCCATCTAAAAGCCTCGAATCAACGCTCAGAGTAAAGTTGAGTGATGTTGTTATAATCCAGGCAGCCATATTACTTCTCCAACCTGTTTGAGGTCGCTTGCGGTCAGTTCAGCCCTTTGACGGCGCAAGTCAGGCCACCGGGAAGTTTCATCCACTCCATTAGGGCATTCTCGTATTATTTCCGTCTATCAAGCAAGCCTCCTCCTACCTTAAAAGGGACCTTAATCGCACGACATCAAGCCTCGAGTACTAGAGAAGAAGAAGTGGCTGGATACGAACGCTGCAAGCCAGCCCCCAGACTCAACAGTCAAGCGTTGAGGTTGGGCTTACACGAGGTCGTGATTTCGTGATATCATACTTGTTTTTCTTCGACTCCCGGCATGTACCGACGCCATCTACCAGCATACAGCGGCGTATATGGAGACATGATGTGGACAGAAAGTCCGGTAGTTGAGTGAGTTGTGGGGCCGTTGACCGTGTAGATCTTGCGCCGCTCATCGATAACTGGCCAGTTTGCAATGAACTGGCTGAAAATGGTAAGTGAGAGTACAATGATACGAAGTCTCTTTCATGAAGCTAGTAAGAATGTGTAAAGCATCACGCCAGATTGGGTTATCTTATGTTGCATGTGAAGAGAGGCGTTCCAGCAGCCAAGCCTTTTGATCGAATTACCCTAGACATCTTCTCACAAGACCGCAGTTCGGGTCTTCTAGAATCCCCATTGGCTCCAATGGCTTGGTTCTATGGAGCCCCTTAAATCCTTGAAGAGGAAAACGATTGCTCCTCTTGGCGAGGTCCGATAGTCTGTACGGAGGGATTGGAGCATCATATCATCGCAAGTCTAGACTGGTATGGAGAACAATCAGCCTTAAGCGAGGGAAATCATCTCCACTGATCGACAAATGATGTTTGGGCTCTGTTGTTATTCGTGGAGTGTTGTTTGACTGCTTTCTCATACGATGGGAATAACCGATGGTGAAAACCATAATGTGCTCAATAACAAACTAAGATATGTCGGTGAGCCAGACTCGTGTTGATAAGGAACTCTAGCCAGTCCCCTTGTAAGAACTGAGCCTTAAAATGGATGATACGAGGTCAATAACAATGAACAACACAACAAATACTGATGCAATATCACGAGAGTGTTTAGGGTAGATGGAGATGGTGGCTGACTGGCTGACTAAGAATGCTCGCTGCTCAACAAAACACCTGACAATTGTGTAGCATTAATGCGACGTTGCATCGCCGTGCCAGTGGGACGGAACTTTGACACATGACAGACTGCGACTGTCCCCAGAACCAAGCCAACCTCGCATTGATGAACTGACATACGAGAAATAGAAAGTTGATGGCTGATGGCTGAGCATCCGACGTCGTGTCCATACAAACACGGCAATTTCGTGGCTGCGTCACCGCTCAACAAGGACAAGGACAACATCACCAAAAACGCCAGGCGGCAACACAATTCGTTGCTTTCATCAACCAATCACCTCCCTCCAACGACAAAGCCTCTTCTCAGCCTTGCCCACCCTCCAGACCAAGCTGGCCCTTTCGGACCGACCTTGTGCACACGAGGCTCCTTCAGGTCTAGTCTGGGGTTCCCTGTGCCTTAGCCCGAACCGTGTTTCTCCAGGTTCAGTTAAGTCTAAAGACCTGATGGGGGTGGTAGATGCGCTGTTTTGGAAATTGAGCAATTAACTGTTCATTTCGAGTTTCAGGACGACAGTTCATTCAGTGAACCGCGACAAAATCGAGAGCAGAAAAAACAGGGGATTTTGATCGCCGTTTGTGCTTTAGTCGCGGAACCACCGCGACTCATGCAAACCCACTGAAAAGCACACGACGAGCGTTCCAAGTTCCTTCGAGAAAGCCGCTAGGCACGGCCTGTCCGGCAGCTACTGCACGATGAGGCCACAGACCTTGCAGTTTTGATCAATGTATACAGTGCGTGGGAGACTGGCCTGGGCAGTTGATTATTGGTTGGTATGCCACACTGTGTTTGCTGTGCTGTGCTGACCCGGAGCATCCTGCATCGCACCGGGTTGCGGGAGGCTGGAGCACACCGTCCGGACATCATCGGTATGCCTCGGTATTTGACACCGTCTACGGAAACACGACTGGAAATAACCATGAAGGGTAATCCTTGATGGAATCAAACTGAATGCTTTTCGTATTATCTTGCTGTGAATAGCACGGAGTGGTCGCACAATTGTTCCGCGAAAGAACAATCGTCGTTGATAAACCGTCACTTTGATCACAGAACCTGGATGATCTGATTCTTGAGCTTCAAGTGAGCGACGTGGCACCAGGAGTTCAGTCAAACAAACTCAACCAAGCTGTCGCCAATTAAGCGAACACCGGGAAAGCCATAATAAACCACAGATCATGTCATAATTGAGGGGAACATAAACTCCCGAACCAGGTTTGCGATCAAACAGCGGGTTTCCCCTCTTTGGCTGAAGACATGGCTTTGAAGTTGACTTCGTCAACCCATCACTCCAAACTTAACAACGGATGATGTGGCTACAGCATAATACTCGATTGGGAGCGCCCCCTTTCCAGAAACAACTCCGCCTCACTGTCGTGACACGAAAAGGAAAGACACAGACGAGCTTTGTGCGCCCTACACGCGCAAGCTTTGTTACCCCGGATGTGAGGTTGAGCTGATACGTGACACGGCCGCAGAGGTGCTCTTGTTTCAAGCGAGATGACAGCTGCGCCTCAAAGTTTAATGCACAAGATCTTGTGTTACGCGGAGTTCTTGGCAGGGTAAAAGTATAGAGGAGATAAGTCGATGGTTGTCAGGGGCATTGTCAATGGAGACGGTGATTATCGATAAGAAAACTGTCTCGCTTTCGGATTGACGCGAAAAAGAAGCATATTCGTAGCGTGAAAGCCAATGTTTAGCAGCTTGAAGAGGTGCTGCCTGTGCGTACTCCATACAGCTTTGACGTATATCTCGTAATATGGAAGGCCATACTCCGTACTTTGCGTGTCAAGTCAGAGACGAGTCATTGAAGAGACTGACAGCAGCCGTGGCTGCTGTAGTTGCAGCTCAACGTAGGCAACAAAAGCCAACAACGTCTGATAGATTCACCATCTCTTCCATTGTAAAACTCCCCGTGAACTGTAAGCCAGACGTTAAACATTAATTACACATCCAAAAGTTCTCTACCAACACTCAAAGCCTCATCTCTTGGCAGCTTCATGCCGAACGGTACCACATGGCTCACTCAGCCTCTTGAACAACGACTCGCACTAAAGGAACATCTCCAATCTGAATATCTTCCAAAACCGAAATCGAAGCCATTCCGCGCGTTAAACGAAACTGTAAGGCTTAGGGCTTAGCTTGTAGTTATAATTGTTGTTGTCGTTGAGGTGATCTGCCATATACGCGTATACTCCGCCCCACATTCTCGAGATCTACGCTACTTAGATCTAGATTCTTCACGTATAACTCCCGTCCGCGTATAGAGCGTGAACAATTTTAGATGCGTTCGCAGAAAGGGTCTGCTTGGGAAATGTTGTTTACACGTAAAGATATGTATATAGTCTGTTCAAAAAAGCCAAGATATTCTCGAACTTCTCCTCAACTCATTGACTTTGGCATTCATCTGATTGACATTTGAGGACGAAACACCAAAATTGACCTCACTAACGTGACTGAGCGCCTCAATAAGTCGACATTCGAGAATCGTTCATCATGGCGGGCTACATCTTCTACAACTATAACCCCAATATGGTGGCGGCTGTCATCTTTATTGTTGTCTTCGGCCTTTCTGCATTATTACACACATACCAGCTTATTCGGGCGCGAACATGGTACTTTATTCCCTTCTTAATCGGATGTCTTTGTACGTGGCCGCCAACCTCCAACTATCGCTTCTTTTACTAACACAGTCTCCAGTTGAGTGTGTAGGCTACGTCGGTCGAGCTCTATCAGCGCAAGAAGCACCAGACTTCACCAAGAACCCCTACATCATCCAGTCTCTCCTCTTGCTGCTCGGTCCAGCCCTCCTCGCCGCATCGATCTACATGGTACTCGGCCGTCTCATTCGACTTCTTGATGCTGGCGAACTTTCCATCATCAGCCCCAGATGGTTGACTAAAGTCTTTGTTGCTGGAGATGTCATGTCCTTCCTCGCACAGAGTGCTGGTACGTACCCCTAAGCCATTAAACTTCACAGTGTTATGTACTAACAGTCAAAGGTGGTGGCATGCTCGCAACAGCAAAAACTAAGAGCGCCGTCAAGCGAGGCGAGAACATCATCGTCGGTGGCCTAGGCATTCAGATCATTTTCTTCGGCTTCTTCATGGTCGTCACTCTAGTCTTCCACCTCCGCATCAACCGCAACCCTACCCAAAAGTCTCAAGAGATCACAACGCCTTGGAGAAAGCTCCTCTTCGTGCTCTACTCAGCCAGTCTATTCATCATGGTCCGATCCGTCTTCCGTGTCGCCGAGTACGTCATGGGCAAGGACAGTGAGCTCCAATCGAAGGAGTACTTTATCTACATCTTCGATGCTCTCCTCATGAGTCTCGTAGTTGTTTCCCTCAACGTGTTCCACCCCAGTCGCGTGATCAACCATGAGATGGACAGGAAGCGAATCGTCAGCCAGGATGGATATGCACTGGAGAGCCAGCTCGTGGACAGAGATGACAGAGACCGACGATACTCACTCTCACCTGTTCGTCCTAAGCATACCCATTGAGGGATATATGGAGAATTGAACTAGGAGCGGGACGGATTCGGGATTGATATGGTCATCGAGGGCTGATGGAGCCAGTGTTTTGAAGCGAGTGGGACTGGGACGATCTTCAGTCAACGTGGGAAGAAAGCGGTAAAACTTGTATAGATTTGAACGCTATTATAATAGATTTCTTCTGTTACATTGCAAGAAGCAACGTGATTCATGACGAGTCGGAATCGTATCATGCATGGATGTAAAAGTCAATGCTTCGAGATGCGCAACATGGGTTCTTATACGCTGCATCGTAAAGTGGAATACAACATGATCTGGCATGGTATTTAACTTCAAGTTACAGGTCAACGTCGATAAACGATCCATATCGATGTACCCTCTGCAGAACTCATACGAGATACCATGAGATCATGAGGCTCAAAGTGGCACCTCTCCCAAAGAGACATTCTTCCGTATCCTGAATCATCACGATGCCCTTCCATGGAAGCAATTTGTGGAGATCAAAAGTCTTGTTCTCATCCCTTGCTGAACAGCGGGGCGTGCATTCGTTACATGGGGGAATTGCATATGAGACAATCAATCAATTCAAGTTCCGAAGATGCGTAAATATGTAAAAGCAATACCTGGTCGGGCTACTTCTTTTTTCGGAGAGGTTCATCGCGGGAACTTGGACAATCGCGGAGATGGGAATTCAAGTACAGCGGCGTTTATGCCCAAAGCAGTCACTATTGACGATGACGATCATCGCAGGGA
Source organism: Fusarium pseudonygamai (assembly GCA_013186785.1). Lineage (NCBI taxonomy): Eukaryota > Fungi > Ascomycota > Sordariomycetes > Hypocreales > Nectriaceae > Fusarium > Fusarium pseudonygamai. The sequence goes on from JAAQRH010000933.1 coordinate 28,090, forward strand.
GACACTTGTCACACCGGGGGCCTGCGGGCATAACGTTGGAGAGTTATTTTCGGGGCCTTGATGGGTTTCTAAACGCGAAATGCGCTGCTGCACCCGATGAGCAAACAACGGATGATCTGACATCTCGAACAGACAGATCTGGCGGCGGAGTTTTTTTGATAGCCCAGCAATTGACTTTCTCACTACGTATTTCGTCTTAGATTTTCTTACCAAGCGAAGAAACCGTGTTTTCTGCCCCGGGAACGTGATCGGAGCAAGCCGAAGAACATAACGTGAACGCTGCAAAGCGTGATACTCGATAACATCGTCGGACCGACGTACATGAAGAGAACCTGTTTGCTGCGCGAATTCTTGGTGCAGGAGAAGGTACCCAATCGTCGATCGATGTGTTTCCTGTTAGGCCTCACCTCCTAAGTCTACCAAGAACCTGTCTCTGCAGACAGTTCGCCAACAGAGGAAGATCTCATTGTGGGAGTGGAGTCGCACTGTGAAGCTGAGGCTTTAGCGTGGCCCAAACAGATCTGTCGACGTGGCACAGTGTTTATGTACGGATACGGATAGGTGGCTGTGAGAAGGGCTGCCTACACGAACCTACTTTGTCAGTTGTGTCGTCGTTGATGGCGTCTCTCCCCTCACTCCAACGAATCTGTTGTAAGCCATAACTCAGTCAATAAACGTTGAGATTGAAGCCAGCAAAACATTCTCTGTGTTATTGATACTGACGATCAGTCGGCCAGTTTCCCCTCAAGATTTGCCTATAAGTATCGCCCTCGGCCAACCTTGTTCAATGCTCCAAGCCTGGGTTCTCTGTCCTTCTCCACCCCCGGTCGCTGAACCAAGTTGCACTGTCCCATCGGGTATGTACTCTTTGGTCTACTGCACTGTCCATACCTGCTAATTTCTCTGCTGGCCTAGTCCCCTTTTAGATCCCTCGCCCGTTCGCCAGTTCGGTTGGCTGCTTGTTCCTTGGCCTCTTCAAGACGGGTGGTACGAGCAAAAACTGGACCTCAAGGTCACTCCTCAGCAAAGTTTCGGTGGCGAACTACTTTACTCATCCTCCTCTTGTGTTCCTCTCGTCCCACCCGACCCCAGCGTCAGAAAGTCTTCCGTCTCGTTCTGGCTACCTACAGTTTGCTTGCCCACCCCCGGTCTTCCCTCGAAATCTCCTTCTCTTGCCAAACCCGCTTCTCACCTCATCTTCTCTTCTCGTCTTCCCATCCCTTCCCTGACCTGATCTCTCTCTTCTATCCACACTTTCCTTTTTCCTCCTCATACAACCAAGCCAAAAAACACCAAACGAATTCTATATACCGCAGATCTACGACCCCTTTGATCGACCTGTCCAACATCGAAGTTTTTCTGCAATTTGACTCCTGGTCACCCCGAACAACCCCCCGCATTATGGTTCAAGGCGAAAGGGCCGAATAACCTGCACCTCGTCTCCTGGAATCAAGCCAGCCCTTCCAATCTCCCATACTCCCCGCCCACCCGGTCGACCGACTCCCAAGTCGCCCCGAATATACCTTCGACGACACCTCTTATCGCGGTCCCCCGCAAAATCCCCAGACTTTTGGCTTGCTGGCTGCTTGACATTTCGTCTCCCCCGCGATATCATAATCTAAATACCCCCGAGCTCGACTCTCTAGTCTCAACGGACCCTCGAGCTTATCGAACTCCCTTGGTGTCATCGTCCTTGGAAGTCAATCATTCCTGTCGTCGCCTACCCCGACGATCCGCCACGGCCGTTGATAACTTTCCTTGATACTGACAAGGAATCTAACAATGTCAACGGCACCAAAACCAGCAATGACAACCGCCGTCAAGAGGGCCTGCGATGGCTGCCATCGTCGCAAGGTCAAGTGTGATAGTAACCCGATCTGTCGCAACTGCGCAGCTGCTGGTATCGAGTGCACATATCTCGCTATTCCTCAGAAGAAGGGTCCCAAAGGCTCTCGCGCAAAAGTCATCACCGAATTGAGAGACAGCCAACGCCAGGCCAGTCTCGCTGCCAAGGTGCAAAACAGAATCAATGGACAGCAACCTGACCTTAGCATTCCTGCTCTCAACCCTACAGCTGGCATGTTGTCCAACGATCTGATCAAGGCTTGTCTCAGCTACTATTTCGAAAATGCTTACTCGACATTGCCTTTCCTCGACCGAAACCAAATCGAAAACTTGATGCAAGGTATGGAAAGCGCCCGTGACAAGTACTGTCTGTTTGCAGCTCTCTGCGCATATGTAGTACTTCAGCCCGGTATGATCCTGCCAACTGCATCGGCAGAAGAGTCCTTCAGCCTTCAGAGCCATCCCGGCGCCAACATCATCGCAAGCAATTTGCTTCTCGAGGAGTGCCTACGCGTTCGAAAGAGCTTCGATTACTTTGAGAAACCAAACTTCTACATTATGGTCACAAACGTCTTCATCTACTCCTGCACCAAGATACTCGACGGACCAGACAAAGCGTGGTTCTACCTTCGAGAGGCCACAACTATGGCTCTCCTTGCAAACATGGACAAGGAAGAAACCTACGCCAATTTCTCTCCAACTGAAACTGTCCGAAGACGTCGACTTTTCTGGTTCTTGTTCGCCACCGAGCGCGTCTACTTTTTCCACCGTGGTCGGCCCTTGTCTCTTTATGCGACAATCGCACCTAGCCAGATGCACGACGATAGCAACGATGCCGCGTATCCCGAGCTTAACACCTTTTTCAACATGTGCAACATCTTCCAACCTATGGACGAGTCTTTCCTGGCCGCTTGGAGAAAGGGCTGCGACTTTCTCGATTGCCATCAAATCACTAATCTCAAGAATCACCTCAAGGAATGGAAAGCCACGAACGCCTTCCAACCCGAAAATGCCTATTTGGCCACTCAGCAATTTCTCAACAATGCAATTTGGCAGCTTAACCACACCCAAAATCAGTACCACAGTGATCTGGCACGGCAAATGACCGGCAAGATGGCTTCTTCTTTTGCGGGCCAGCCACTTGAGCTTGCAAAGTCCTGCTTGGTATGTATTCATTGCCATCTTGGAATAACACGCATCTAACAATTCTACAGTTCCCCAAGCTATTTGAGATCTGTCTTAACCTGACTGCCTATCTGGGCAGCATGGCCCCGGATCGACACCCCATGACCGTGGGCCCTCACCAGTGGCTCGAAAGTCTCCTCGTTTCTCTCCACCCTGCCCGAAACGGTGAATTTGCATTCACTCCTCTCTTGTTGGCCAAGGTCAACGAGATTCTTCCACGTCTGGCCGACCCAATGCTGCGAAATGCCCCAGCGAACAGTTTGCAAATGCCTGTTGATATTTTCGACGGCTTTGGTAATGCCGGTATGGCCAGCATGCCACAAATGAACGATTACAACCAAGGCATGGTCGTTGACGAGAATGAGACCAAGTACGATTTGAGTGGCAGTAGTCCTGACACAATCCCCAACTCCAATTACTCGAATGGCACGCCTCCTGGTACACATCCAGGTGGTGATATGGCCTCGGCATTTGTCGGCTCACCTGCTAATGTTATGTCCCCTGGCATCGACTACAATGTCGGTAACGTGGGCATGGGCGGCTTTGACATGCCTGAAATGGGCATGAGTTCATTCACAGCCTCTCAACCCAATCCATTGAGCAACATGCAACATCAGCAACGTCTTGGAAGTCAACCGCCCTTGCAGGGCATACAGAACCAGAATGTCAACACTTCATCCATAAACCCAACAATAGAGCAGATATACGGTATACAACAACCGCAGCGGCAGAATAGCTATCAGATGCAAAACCAACCCCCCTTGTCGCAAATGGGGTCAATGTCTGACATGGACTTTTCAATGCGATAACCACACAAAAAACTTTTTTTTAAAAAAAAAAAACTTGCTGCCTCGGCCTGAATGCCTAGGCAAGCACTGTATGCATTTCTCGTTGCCTTCTCTGGAATTACTATGACCTGAGCGCACAATACAGCGCTTCTTTGATCTTGCGTTGTCTCTATCTTGCGAGCAAGTTCCTGTCTTCGGATCAAAGCGAAACCGGTTGGCGCTTTGGAGTTTTGGATCATCTGTCTATTTCCAGATATGGCTGAGGATCACGTTATGCTTGTTATGTGGTCAAGTGACTTGGATCGGGGACCTCTCAAAACAAACATTATGTTACGGAAAGCTTTACATTGATGGTGTTATGCACATTCTTCGCTTTGTGGTATAGAATTATGAATCAAAACTTTACTATATTCAATCCATCTTGAACTTCTCTCCCGAGCACTGAACCAGTTTGACATATACATTAATTAATTCGGCTACTTTGCTTGTGATTGTATAGATTTAATTGTAGATTCTGGGTATTTTGCTGGTATCTTTGTTTTCGTTCTGTAGGTATCGTAACGCCAAAGCCAACCCCGTTCATTCATTACTTCGTGACCAAATTTCCAACTCTCATCAAATGTTAACGTCTCGCAGTCACAGACCGCACAGCTAACACCTCTATCCTCGCAGCGTACAAACTCATTAGATGGCACACGGGGTCTCCCCAAATAACACTCCTCAACCTCTCCTCGGAGCACGTCACTGCTACGACTCCCTCATCGAGACGCTCTCGCACCGTCTTGCGGTCTTTGGGCTTGGCGTCTATGTCTCCTGAGCGTAGCACCACGATACGGCCTGCGTTGCTCAGTGTGCACGGAGGGACGTTCCACGTTGGCTTCTTTCGTGATTTCTTGGGGTCTTTTCGTTGGGATGGTGGTGGTGAGGCGAGGAGATCGAGGAGACTTTTGACGTAGGCTTTGTCGGCGCGGACAACGGGGTCTCCTTCGTTGACGAAGCTTAGGAAGATGCTCTTTCGGAGAGCGTGAGTTTCTGGTTTTGCCAATGGGAGGAGAGACACTGGTGGTGCACCGAACGTGACGCAGTGTATTCTCTTGAAGCAATTCGTCAAGACGTTGAGTTCACTCTCTGCCGCATTCGTCTGGGCTACCATATGCGAGTAAAGCAACGCAGCAATAGCACCACCAGCCGAATGCCCCGTGATCAAGAGACTAAACGTCGAGCGCTTGGGATCCTCTTGGAGAAGCTGTCTCAATCTCGCAGCCACCGGGCGAACCATCTTCTTGGCAACGGAGAGAAATCCCGCGTGGCACAAGTTTCCCGGATCGTCAAGGAAGTTGAGCGGGCTGATTGGTGCAGAATTGAGATTGACAGCCCAGTCCATGAAACTTGCTGTGCCGCGGATGGCGAAGACGATGGTGTTCATGTCGTCCATGGAAACGGACTTGATGCAGGTCTGTCTGGGCCCAGCGAGCCAGTCGGAGGAGACGTGGGCGTCTCGTTCGGTGCCGCGAGGTCTTTCGTAGACGCGCTGGGAGTACTGAGCTGCGAGACAAAGGAGAGGCCACGTAGGCATGTGTCTGTTTATGTTAGAAGAGAATTGAAGCTGAAGGGATATACACACAGAGATAGTGGTGGCAGTGTTAACGGAAGCTTGGAGTTTGCGTATTGCTCGACCTTGGAAAAATAATTGCCCGACACCACAGACGCAGCAACATTGCACGAGGACTTTTCCTTGTTCTTTGTCTTTCCCATGCCCTTATCGACTTGATCCGTCTTTGGCTCCTGATCCGTAACGGCACAGTTAAAGAGCTTATTCTCATTGCCCTGTACCTTCTCATGATCAATAAGAGTCATGATATCGTTGAACCGATCATACAGCGCATTCGTCGACTGGGCAATCTGCGCGCATCCATGCCAAGCCGATAACCCATCGTCGTAGAGCTGTGGTGGAAGTGATTCCTTGGCCAGATTCACCATTGAGCCCGTGAAACGGTTCAACGACGATGAGAGGGTCTGGTGTGAGTTTGTAGTGGCGAGATGATGCGGTGGTGTAAACGCAGACAAGTTGGGGTGCGATTGCTGCGATCCGAGATGATAGTGATTGTTGATCACCACCGGTTGAGTGCTGAAGCCCGGCGGTGCTGGGAGATAGCCTGCAGGCTGAAAGTGAGGCTGTGATTGAGACGCATGGTGCTGATTATACGGAAGAGCAGGTCTCAACGCCGCAGTATTCGGACGTACGTTCCCTGGATAGGGCGGCGGTTCAATCTGAGGTCTCGCAGGACGAAAGACATTTGGAGGGTCTGTTATCTTGGGCTTAGAAGAAGCTATCGTTTTATTGTTTTTCGTCCCCTTCTTGGACTTCTTGCTCGACTTGTTGCGCTTGGTGCGGCCAAAAAGCCAAAAGGCCATCGTGACGTGGGAGTTGTTTTTTCAGGCGCGAGGGTTGTTTTACATTGCCATCGGAGATAAGGAAGAAGAGAAACAGTAAACAAAGAGTGAAGAAGATGGCGAGAATCATGAAGAAGGTCGCTCACACATGACCAGGCCGAGGGTAGGATATTCTTAGCAACAGCTCTAATTGAGTGCTTTGCTGGGGCCTTCTAGCCCGGTCGATCATTCCCCTGTCGAACGACCCCTCGCCAATATAACCAACACACTCCCTCACATAAACCTGGCGTCTAGTGGTTGAGTTATTCTGTTCTGCGGATAAGAAAGCCCTTATGTAGCGAACCTGAAAGAAGCGAAAGCTGCTGCCCCCCTGTAAAACAACCGCGATTCGTTGGCCGCTAACCAATCAGTGACATACAGCCAAGGATGACTCTAAAGAGCGAGGGCATTGGATGAAGGTGCAGCTGAATTGCAGCTTGATTTACTAGGATCAGTTCGAGTCGGCGGCAATGGGGGGATAAACCCTATGGCTGGGTGACTCGATGATTGCATTGCATTGCATTGTCTGGGGCGGAAAATTGTGAGAAAGGGCATGTGAAATTGCGAATTGCACGAGTTGGGATTTGGAGTTTGAGACATTGGATTGGGGATGACGTGATGGAGAGGCTGTGTTGAAAGGGTGTGTTAGTTGGTGGAAGTTGACCAGATGGCCGGCCTCGTCGGGGTTAGAAGACTTTGGACTAGGGTGAGGATGAGGAGAGCGAAAATTGATTAGGCAGGATTGTCATAGAGTCTGCCAAGGTTATCATATCTTATCCTGTCTCTGTCCAACTATTTATGTCAGCCAGGTAGAGGTCTCTGGCATTTTGACTGGTGGTGACACTATCCTAAGTTTATTCATGCTTAAAGAAGCCATATGCACTAAAGGTCTGGATATAGGATGTCAGAGTATGTAAACTTAGCAAAGAGTCCCCTAAACTTGGGCTGAAATTAGGTACCTAATAATTTCATCGCTTAGGGTCAAGGTCCTGGGTTTTCTTGCCTCCTTTGCACTGGAACAGCCTGCATTTACAGTCACAGTTGCCCCAAGAATGCCTTCTTGAGAGCCTTGTCTGGCCATGTCCTTCGTCAGCCTCTTTCCATCTCAACTTTTAGGTTTCAATACAGGATCATCAATTACTACATCATTTGATACCGTTTGATTACACGATGCGGCTTTTGAATGTGGTCGATGAACGACTCGAGAGCTTCTTCGGCGACGAGAATGAGGTCCCACCATACGGGATTCTATCCCATCGGTGGGGGAGAGACGAAATCACCTTTCAAGACCTAACACAAGGGTCACTACAGGACTTCCAGGGCCGTCAGTCATTCTCCAAGATCTGGGATCTTCTTGACCGCGCCGATAAAGATGGTTTGTCCTATGTCTGGGTCGACACATGCTGCATCGACAAAACTAGCAGCGCAGAGCTCTCAGAGGCCATCAACTCCATGTTCAGGTGGTATCAGCAGTCAGCAAAGTGCTATGTCTACCTCGACGATTTCGACACTACTCTCAACAGCAAGATTGTTAAGTACGACCAGGCTGATAGATGTGTTGTCCTCGATGAATCAGAGACTTCTTTCTTCGATAGTCTGTGGTTTACCAGAGGATGGACCTTGCAGGAGCTCATAGCACCACGAAATGTTGAGTTTTACGACAAGAACTGGATGAGCTTTGGTTCGAGAGACGGCACGCTTCTCGATCGTATTTGCAAAAGAACTGGCATCTGGCCGCAGTTGTTTCGAGAACCGCGATGTACATGCCCAAGCTTTACAGGGCATTCTCTCTTTGCAGTTCGCAACGGCATCTGTGCTGGATGTCAAGGACTTGATACACTCCCTCAGACTTTAGACTCCTTCGCCGTCTCCATAAAAATGAGCTGGGCATCGTCCCGCATTACGACGCGCAAAGAAGATGCGGCCTATTGCCTCCTCGGTCTCTTCAACTTAAACATGCCCTTGCTATATGGCGAAGGTGACAAGGCATTCTTGCGTCTTCAAGAGGCCATCGTCCGGCAGTCAAAAGACCAGTCAGTCCTGCTATGGCGCGCTCGGCCTGATGTTGCACCTCAAGGGTTTGCACCAGGCTGTTTGGCTCCTTCATCCAGTGCCTTCAAGGAACCTGTTCACATTCTTGGCCGCCGGGTCTTCAACAGGGTCGACAAGAAGTATGAGGCTAATTTCCTCGGCAATTTGGCTACCATGGAGATCACTGATACAGCTATACGTACCAGCCTGTGGATTTGTCCTTGCAAGGTGGTGCCGGACGGAACGCAGACTCCTTGTCGAAATCTCTGGCTGGGTATAATGCATCTTGCATACGACGATGATTACCTTGTGCGACCTGCCTTGCTGCTAGAGTATATGGGAACTGTCGATATGTACCGAAGAGTGTACCATCAGCATATTGTTCCCGTAGATCCCAGGATAACTGGAGGTTCGTTCGTTGTAGAGTCATCGATTGGCGAAGTCGATCGACGTTTGTCGCTCACCCCAACCCTCGACGAGGCCACCAAGAAGGACATCAGCATTCTGCTTCAACAAAGCCCTATCAACGCAACGGCCGGTCCTTCTCCTGAAGAGGGTCCGGAGACTGGCCCCGTGTATTTCGTTTTGGATAAGCAGGAGCTGGATTTTACCATGGACAGCGGAGGTAGCCATCCTCCTTTTAGCCGTTACCAAGGTCGCGCAACCCAGATACCGTCACGCTGGGCTTTTCAGAAGTGCCAACACAAAGGAGACGGCGAGAGATATTTTGGCGGCATTCACTTTGTTAATTTTATGCTCGAGGTCCCGGAAACATCAAACTTGGATCAAAGGCCAAGTAGACAAGGTGTTGGTCGATTTGCGTATACGGCTGTCATATGGGGTATACAACGCGACGTGCTCAAAGAGACGACTGATGCGTCTCCATGGCATCTGTGGTGCCGGGTTTTTGATCTTTCCAGCTTCATACAACACGCCCGGACTTCAGTTGAAGATCTCCAGCCAAATCAGCTCTATGGCGAGATTGACGGCCTCAGTGCAGGCGAGATCCAGAGGCGCATGAAGAGCCAGCGGTCGCGGCTCTGCCTAGCTGTATATGAGAAGCTCGAGATCCCACAGGCATCGGGTCCGAAGGCACTGTTCCCTTCCTCTTTCGGGAATGACTGGGCGGAGGATAATATGAGTGACGGCGGCGGTGGAAGGCATTTGGCAGCCAAGGTTGCGTTGGTTGAGGGGATGGGTCGGAGGGTTTTTGAGCTGCATATCAAGATCACGGCTAGGGGAGGAAAGAAAACACAGGACCTTGACCCTAGATGACAAAAAGACTTAGGTGATATAGCCCAAGATATTTTAACACCGCATATTAAGCTTCGCTGTTTTCTTGACCCCCGAGGCACGGGTAGTTAAAACACGGAAGGTATGTTTATCGGGTCCAAAGGAGGTCTCGTAGACCTTTAGTGCATATGGCTTCTTTAAGCATGAATAAACTT
>JAAQRH010000934.1:0-44686 GCA_013186785.1 Fusarium pseudonygamai
TATTTCTATATGCATTTCGACGTGACCTTATCGCGATTCTCTTGGAGTCTCTCGTGGCTGGATCTGAGGTGGAAGTTGCTGACGACGGGAATCAAGAATGCGCTACGGAGTAAACACAGTTATCTTCAGCTTGTCGACAACGATCTCTAGCACATATCTTCTTACATTAATGAAAACGTACACACAAAGAACGAATCGACTGCCACAACTTCTCTGGACCTCAGAATGCCTCCCTCGACTCGGGTCGGGTCGAGGCTTGAGTTTGTCAGTGTGAGCCACCCAGATGAGGTCAAGAACCCGCACAACAAGCGCAAAATTCATTAGCATGTGATGAAAGATATAGGATTATCAAGAAGAAGGAGTAATTTGAGAAGGAAGTTAAGAAACAAGCCAGATATTTCAAAGAATTTAGCACTTCACGAAACCATGCGGCATACATACTCTCTCAACCAGACAATTATCGGCACGATGCGATATCCCAGTCATCGATGCAGCTTCTCGAGCCAGGTGCAGATCAGACACTCTACTCCAGGACTGATACTAGAGCTAAGATGATGGAAGCCTTTCGTAAGTAAGATTTACATTGAACCATCAAATCTCACAAAAGACAGTGCTTCGGCCAAAATCGTCCATATGCGACAAGGTCAGAGAGATGTGTTTTGCTATCGGCCTTGTCGACCAGGCTACTCTAAATCTTGCACTTGCGGAGATCGCCCTGTATAGCAAAGAGTATACAGTTGATATGCATTCTGGACGAGAAGATTCAACTGCGCTGAAGCACTATAATCTCAGTCTCCGTTTCACCAGCCAAAAGATCCAAACTTCGAATAGCGTGCCTTCTGACGAAATCTTGATCACTGTTATAGGTCTTGCCAACTACGATGTGATGTTTGAGATCATTGCTGAAGGCTACTGCTTACCATTCACAGATGAGCATAGGTAAAGTCGAACGATACAGCACCCACCTGGCAGGCTTAGAGACCTTGCGGAGTAGAAAGGCTTCGTTCATCATATTTGTTATTGTCTCTAATTTGGTAGGCAACAGTTAGAGCTTGTCGCAGATCGGAAACTAAACATGTCCATATTCACAGGTCAGATGTTATTGGAAGCCTGTCTCTGGACCGTCTGCCGAGATTTGCAGCTCCTTCACACCTTTGGATTCAGACTGAGCCGCCCACAATCACCCATGCTCTGGCAAAAACCCTAAACACTCTGAGGGACCTGTCGCCAGTTCTTTCAGATTTATGCTCGGTTCTTCTATCACTCACAAGAGTTGCTGAGGCGTCTCTACACTGGGAGGAGTCGACGTTCCGTTACTGTGAAACTATCCTACATAGCTCATACTCTCTTCTCCTAGTACCAAGGCACATACCATCAGAAGGGCCAGAGGGGCATTCTTCTGTAATACCACTAATCCACCAAGCCGTGCGTTTGGCCGCTTTGAGGTTTCTTGTCACGGTCGCTGAGCACAGTCATCACACACTCGGCGCCATCCATTATCGCAAACCTCAGCTTTCACACCTACTGGCAGATTATGAAATATCATGGGATGGGTTGGAAGAACTCCAGGTCTGGGTACTTATTATAGCGACAGTGACCGAAGGGACTCATGATAGAAGCTGGATGACAGAAATGATAGGCATTACGATTGAAAGACTTGGTTTGAACTGGATTGAACTAAAGGGAACGATGAGACAACTTGCTTGGGTTGATTCCTTTGAAGGCCAGTTCAGGGCGCTGGAAGAAGCCATGAATAGTCAGAATGGGATAGCCAGGGTTGGTTGAGTGAGCACCGCGAATCTGATGAGAAAATGTAAGGAATTCCAACTCTCTGGGTAGTTGATTGCAGAGAAATGATTTTCCCAAGTCAGGTAAAAATCAAAGACCAGAGCGTTTGGACTCATGTGATAGGCCAGCTCGGATCAGATATCTCGGACTATGTGCCTCAGACACTTCATCAGCTAACCTAGCAGGCCCCCTATTACGGGAGATCAACCCGTTGTTCCCGTATTAGCATAGACTGCTCCGTTGATACTCGAGTACTGAATGGTCAGCTCGCTTTCAAATCATAGCTAAGCCTTAGCCAATGGAGCATATATCAAATAGAGTCGCGTCCCAATATTTAGCCTAGTAACGTTCCCCAGGCTAATCCCTTCGCTTTTGGGATATCTTCCTAGTGATAACTGCGGCGATGCGAAATTTGGCAGGATTCGAAGGATTCTGTCGGGTTTTAGGTTGTTGTGAGAACTAAAGACTGTGGTCCGAGGGCGAGGGCGGCGTTCCTGTGCGAAGGCACCGCTGTTTGCAATGTATTGTCTCTCTATTTAAGTAATGAGATCTTCCAAGTCACTTTGAAAATGGCACAAGTACTTCCCTTTTTTAGTTTCTGAGATGAAGGCCAATGATTTCATTCGCGCTCTTGCGTTATTCTCTGCCGGAGCTTGTACATACAAACAGCTCACTCCCCAACGTGTAGCGGATGATATCAAAGCAGAAGAGTAACGAAACACTCCCTGATCTGATACCTCTTGAGTAAAAAAAAAAAAAAAAAAACTAATTGTCTGTAGTCTCGACCAGACGCTTAAAGCTTTATAAAAATCGCTCTTGACAACAGCAATAACCGGGCCTTTGGACTCTCACGTTACAGGGCATCGCTTGATTTTGTTCTTGCTCGTTTGAATGGCGGTAACTATTTCGATATCACTGTTCAAACATTCGAACATCTCTTTTCCCAGACTCGAAAGATTGTCTTGACAGGCCCCGATGGAGAACATGTTGATGCCGTCTCGCTGCAGTACAATCATGCAACTCCCCTGCCTGGCGGCATAGCCGCTCCTTTGGCTCTCGTTCCCATAGACGATTTTCTTGGCTCTGGTTGTTTCGAGGCCCAGTGGAAAGGCATTGACGTCGAAGAAAAAAATCGCCTTGATCAAGCGCAAAAAATGCGAATTTGTAAACAAGTTCAAATTGGCCAAGAACAACGGCGCTTCAGCAGCCATCGTATTCAATGATAATCCCAGCCAAACTTCGGGATCCGGATCCCTCGGAGCTGAGAACTTTGGTCAACTTGCACTAGTCGGTGTAGTTATGTACGACAAGGGAAATTCTTGGGCCGAACGCATCAAAGGAGGAGAGAATCTTGATGTCAGCCTGACCATCGATGTCTTGACTGAAAATCGCGAGACTTGGCAGCTCATCGCTGATACCAAAGCTAGGGATTCTAAGAGTGTTGTGATGCTGGGTTTATTCAAGAAGGCCCTGGCATTAATGACAATGGAAGTGGCGTCGCCGCCCTACTCAGTATCGCCGAATCAGTCAAGAAGGATAAAAACTTCAAAGTCAAGCTTCGATTTGCCTTCTGGGGCGCTGAGGAGAGTGGGATGATAGGATCAACTTACTACGTCTCCAACCTTTCCAAGGATGAGTCCAGAAAGATTCGATTTTACTACAACTACGATGTGATTGCCTCTTCACAGCCCTAATACATCGTATATGCCACCTCGGACGCCCATAAATCTGGCGCAAGGTATCATTATGAGTTTTTGAGCGACAAAGGGTATCCTGCTGAGTACACGTAAACTCTTCCTCATAACATCTCTTCAATGGATTCTGCTAACACGGTACAGACCCTTTGGGGCGTCCTCTGACTACGTGGGGTTCCTTGAACTTGGCATTCCTTCATCCGGTATCTTCACTGGGGCCGGTGCTCCTCAAGATGCTTGCTATCATACCCCGTGTGATGGCATTAAGAACACCAATCAGGAAGCATTCCTTGTCAATGCTAAGGCTGCTGGCTACGCCGCCGCAAGTCTTGCCTTGAGTGTAGATGAGGTACCTATGCACGAAAGCTCAACTGTCAACCCTTTGAGCAAGCGCGTAGTAACAGGAAACATGGTCCGTTGAGCGAATGTTATTCGAGGTGCAGAGAAGGTGCATAGCTGTGGGAGTGAGAGGACTGTCTTTATCTGAGGCGCTAGTTAACACATTCAAATTCTTTACATAGATGGAGGATTGATTTGCCGTATTTTTAACTTTGAATAATGATGAAAGTTGTTTGCTGGTATTTACATCGCAGGGCTTCTGTTCGTCGGGTTGAATGGTTCTGAGATCTACCTGTCTATGAACCCCATGGTTTTGCATTCTTACTAGGCAAACCGATACAGTTTTTCACAAGACTTTTTTGATTTTCTTTTCTCTTATGTACAAGTCTAAGTAGACAGAATCTTTGGCCTGCCTTCGGCATCTAAATCGAAAACATCTTCCTCAATCTTGGCCCCATTCTTCAAGGCCTCCTCAAGGCCTCCCCTCAGCATGTAGGGATCAGTTGAAAATCCCTTATGCCATTCTCGTCCTTCGTATTCCTCTTCGGCCGGTTTCTCACCAGTAGCCTGGATTGCTTTAGCGCTCTTTTCAATATTTCCCCAAACCCGGAGAATGTTTTCTCCTGCAAGCAGACGGATCTGCTCATCTGTTGCACCTCGCTGCATGAGCACCTCCATCAAACTGGGATATTTTGAAACATCCTCTAACCCAATAGGCACGTTTGACATGCCAAAGAAATCCGCACCGATTCCAACGCAAGTCCAGCCACACACTTCTGCGATGTGGAAGATGTGATCAGCCACATCGTGTATTGATGCTTGCTTAGGATGCTTCATGTTGAGGAAACGATTGAGAAACACGGCCATAACTATGCCGCCGTTGTGCTTGACCTGTCGAAGAACATCGTCGGGGACATTTCGGAGATGCGGCTCAATAGCGTATGCTCCAGAATGCGAGAAGATTACCGGCGCTCTAGCAATACTAAGAACATCCCTCATTGTCTGATGAGACACGTGCGATAGGTCTACCATCATTCCCAACCTGTTCATCTCTTTGATAGCTACCTTTCCAAGTTTTGCAAGTCCAGTGTCCGCAGTTCCAGAGGCAACGGTTGAAGCTGCCATAGCAAATGCATTGTCACAATTGTGAGTAATAGTCATGTATCGCGCTCCCAGTTCGTACATCTGCCGAAGGCTTGCAATGCTGCCACCAACCTGGTGGCCACCTTCAATGCCAATCATGCTTGCGATGCGGCCTGCTTTGAAGGCCTTCCTAGCGCAGGCCGCCGTATCGCAATACTCCAAGTCTTTGGGGTGCTCTCTGATGAAGCGTCGAGTCACATCGATTTGTTCGAGCGTGTCTCGAACGATCCACTTTGAGGAGATTAGCATCGGTCAAATACGAGAGAGAATTCGGCAAACGAATTGCCACTCACAGAAGGATCCTCAAAGTGCTTTTGCTGTTCATCACAGTCTACATACACGCTCCAGAATTGACCTCCGACCATGCCTTGCCTCAGTCGCTGTAGATCTGTATGGCCCAGCAATCGATTAGTAAAGTCGAACCGTTCATCGTAGATGCGGTTCTTGAGTTCAAGGCGGAGCATGAACGGTAGATCATTGTGGCCGTCAATTAAACTATGGACTGTCAGTGCAATTCCTCCCAAGTAAGATCAAGAGTTGGCTTACGGCGTCGTCTTGAGGATTCGCTTGGTACGCTCTGCATAATTCGTGGGATCGATCGACTGTTGACCAGGCCATAAGAAGGTGAAAGGACTCAGTAAGAGCACGATCCCAGCAGTAATGACTGGATATCGAAATCGTGACCACCAAGCTGTGACTGAGGAATTGGCGTGTAGTACCAATGCCCCGTCGCGATTGTTATTAGTCGACGTGGTTGATTGAGGAGTGTTGGCCTGCTGACTATTCCGTCGGGGCGGCGAGGCCACTGTCGGTGACGAATCAGCCATGATCACCAAACTGTGCTTGCAAAAATGAATAACTCGAGCATGGAAGCTAATGGCCAATTTCTTGAGTCTTATACGAGTCTAGACTAGATCGGAGCAGAGTTTGCGATTGAGTCATGATTAGTTATCCTTGCTAACCACTGAAGATGTGGAGTGGTAAGCGGGCTACAATGAAACTGACACACTAGTCTAGTACCTCTGCTGCACCATGGATGGATCAGCAAATGGAGAACTAGGATTGTAGCAGATGACTAAAAATGGAAAAGACATCCATTTGTTGAAAGAGCATCTTGATATGGGTTATCTCATTACCTAGGCGCTCATCTTTCCTCGGATTCAGATTGGTTCTGTTCTTCGCCGTCGTTGATAAGTCATGCTGGGAACTAGTGGCACTGCGACGGGAATAGTGTCACTGTAGAAGACGAGAAAATGTCGTCGTATCAGAACAGAAATCTGTACTCGACTGACACCCAGACTGGTACTCTTTTCTTCTACTCGAATATAATTAAAGCACCCGCAATGGTAGGCTCCAAGTATTTGTTATATCCAGATATCGAACTTGACAATGGTTCCTGAGCATCCATCTCAACCCTGGACCCCTTTAATCAGATTCTTGATACCCTCGCCGTTCATAGTTTTCTTCCACGCTTCCGGAGCTTGATTGAAGGGAGTAACGCTACTGATCAGAGACGAGACCGACACCTTTCCGGATTCAAGAAGCCCAAGTGCAATTTCAAAATCCCCAGGACCATATCGAAACGAGGTTTTCAATACCATTTCTCTCTCACACATGGCATGAAGAGGCAAAGTCTGCATAGCTTTGCCAAGTCCGATTTGGACAAAAACGCATCCGCGTCTCAAAGCATAGATACCAAGTTGTGCTGATGATTCGACTCCGGTGCATTCCAACACAACGTCAGCGCCGTCAACAAGACCAGTCTCTTGTTTCAACCTAGCAGCTTCGTGTTCAGTTGTTGAAGTTGGACTCGATTGGGGCCTAAAGGTTTGGCAATTGAGACCTTTTTGGGCAAACTCAAGTTTGTTCGCGTTGATATCGGTGATGACAACCTGCCTGGCTCCATAGGCCCACGCTGTTGCCGCTGTCAGATATCCCACAGCCCCCGCTCCTTGGACTATGACTCTATGGCCAGGCCGAACATCGGCGAGACGAACACCATGGACAGCGACGCTCAAAGGTTCCACGAGAACAGCCTCTTCCAGGCTGATTGAGTCGGGAATTTTATATGCAAAGTCCTCTGGGATCTTGAAATATCGAGAAAGCGTTCCGTGTGTCGACGGGGGATCCGCAGCGAACTTCATCTTCTGGCAGAGATTGTATCGTCCGGACTTGCAGTATGTGCAACTCTTACAAGAGAAGCCCGGTTCAATAGCGACGCGATCACCAGGCTTGAGGTTCGAAACCGCTGGGCCAGCTTTGTAGATGATTCCGGAAGCTTCATGGCCCATCACCAGGGGATGCTCCTCAGAAACCTTTCTTGCAAACCCGCCTTCTGTCCAGAAATGAACCTGCTACTGTCAGCGTTATATCGAAGACTGTTAGATTGATACTCACATCGCTACCACAAACACCTGTGTACGCAATCTTCACAATTACATCATGCGGATCTTCAATTTGAGGATTCGGCCTTTCACCGAAGCGAGCGTCTTCGGGACCATAGAGAAAAAATGATGGATTCTATCATCCTTTTGTCAGTCCAGTATTTATCAAAAGCTAGGAGAATACTGACCGTCTCGCTCATAGTGTAAAGTAAGGTAGAAAAACTCCGGAATCGAAGGACTAGAGACGCAACTGTATGGATGTTGCTGAAATTATGAAATCTTTGCGACAATATATATATGTATTGGACAAAGCTGTTACTGTAATCGCACAGGTGATGATTCTCTTCGGATCACTGTCCTCCGAAGGAGGGGAAACATGACTGCATTAGCGATGTCACCTCTCCATCGTGAGCAATCAGAACAGAGAATTGGAATGTTGGGGAATGGGGATGACCGAGTTGTGGTAGGCCAATCTAGTTCACAGTCATTCCGAATCCTTTAGCTTGGATATGATTACTCGATAGTATGTACAAAGTTTGATTTTCGTGATCGTAATGGAAAAGGCAGGTTAATCAGCTATAGACTCTCAATAAGAAAAACTATACTGAATAGCGGCGGGCTTTCTCCCTTAAGGTAGATAGTCTTTTCAACTATATAGATACATAAGTAGACAGATAAGAATATGATATCATCCTTGAACTCCACTCGGTGATGATTGATGTTTGGGTGGATACTAAATTCTACTCTTAATTAATACCGACTATCGTAAAATAAATCTATGATACTCCCAAGTGCCTTTCTCCACCTATCCTAAGGCAATACATAGCCTCCATCAATCAGCAGGTCGCTTCCAGTCATATAGGTTGAAGCATCGCTAGCAAGGTACAAGTAAAGGCCCTTGATCTCCTTGACATGTCCCTGTCTTCCAAGAACAGCCATGCGATACGCCTCATTAAGCGCCTCAGGGCTTGCACCCATCTTTGTATCAAAGAAACCAGGAGATACGATATTCACACGAGCAAATTCGCGCCATTCCCTAGCAAGAGACTTTCCAAAGTGTGTTATAAAGGCCTTGCTCCCGTTATAGACTGGCTGATCAGTTGGTACGTTGACGATATGGGCACTCATGCTGGAGGTGATAATGAAGTTTCCGAAACCCTGACGCTTGAAAATCTCACCAGCGTATTTGGCAGAGAATACAACTCCGTCAACTACATGGTTATCAGTGGGGCCAAAGACGTTGGGAGTGATCACTTACCATTCACCGACATCTGCTTCCTGTATTCTTCCAGAGTTTGCTCCAGGATGGGTTTTGAAATTGCCATGCCTACCACCGATTTCTTAGCTCTATCCAGAATACCGTGATCCATGGCCCGGAAACACTCACCTGCGTTTGCAACATAGACATCGATCTTGCCAAAATCATCGAGAACAGCCTTTAGGGCATCTTGAATCTGCTGTGAGTCGGATACTGAGGAAAACATTCGTGTTAGCTGCTGCTAGAGGCTCTGTCCAGAGACAGTACCCGCCATCGACCTTGTAGGCGGATGCCTTGATGCCATGTTGCTCTGAGAGTAGTCGAGCCTTTTCTATGGCAGCGTCATTCCTGAAACACGTACTCCGTATTAGGCCAGTGATAATATCATTCGAATGGCAGTTATTCTATGCAACTCACGAGTTGTACCAAAGCGCAACATTTCCGCCTGCCTCAGCGTAGCCCTCAGCTACCGCATACCCTAGACCATCGGCAGCTCCATTAACAACGAGGACCTTTCCATTCAAGCGAAGCTGCTCAACCACATTGTTGGGAATATTGGGAAAGGGTTTGGGGAAACCCCCTCGCACTTTGGTGGCATCTTGGACTGACATAGACATGATGAGTTGATTCTTGGTAACTAACAACGACACAAGCAAAAGGGCACTCAATGATATAAGAGTGAGAAGAAGAGGAGGGGTATTCTTATATGAAATGGCTACGCTACGTGCGTTCACTCATGTGCTGTATCTCTTTCAAAACCCCACATCGGAGCACTAAACACCGATGTTGGCCCCTCTCACCAAGCGCCATCACTCAAGCCAGAGGACGAATTCCCTGATGATACGGAGTAGTCCCCATAATTTTCACTTCTATGCGCGCCAGTCACACGGCCTGTTAGTTTGCGGATTGAGAGACAGAATCCGCCTTTCCGGATTAGGGGTCTACATTGTAACGACATCGCACAGGGTACATATCGAACCTTGAAAGGCTGAGGTAGATTAGTGTCCATGATGTTGAAATGCTCAGCTTGGTACTTGGAAGGCAAAGATATCTACGATCACAGCTGACTGATCATCAATTCAAGGTACACGGCAATTGCTGATAGCGGGGCAGTTCAGCTTATCATTGAAGGGCTGATTGGCCAATATCAACCAGGATCTTGTTTTTGTGGCTGTTTGACAGCAGGAAATAATATCTTTCCCCTGATGACGATGCAACCTGGCTTTCTCAACATTTCCCGAGCTTCCAGAACTTCAATTGTCAGGAGTTGTAAGCATAACAACCCCCATTGGCCAAGATGTGGCTTCTTGGGCTTCAGGATGACGGCTCCTCGCTCCTCACGCGCCTCCTCCGCTTCTCAGGCGTGATACTGGTCGCGTTACTCGTCCACGCCTTTCGAAAAGGTTATCGAGTTCGCAAGAAATTCCAGGCCCTCAAGGACCAGGGAATTGTATGTATTCCTGTCTCCACTAGATAAATCCAGTTTCTGATGCAAGAGATAGCCCATTATGAAACATTCGATGATTCTCGGTCACCTTGAAGTTATTGGGAAACTCGTCTCAACACTTCCATCTGATGCCCACGGCGATTACCTGATGCTGAAGATTCAAGAGAACTGGCGGGAACTCTTCCCTCAATGCACAAAATGTCCACCTGTTGCTTACATCGATACGTGGCCCTTCACAGCACCGATGGTTATCTCTCTCAACGCACATGTTTCTGCCCAGTTCACACAAGAACACTCACTACCCAAGGCTTATGAACAGAAGCATGTTCTTTATCCCCTCACAAAGAACCGCGATTTGGCCTCCATGGAGGGCCCGGAGTGGAAGGTCTGGCGTAAAAGACTGAGCCCCGCATTCAGTATTCAAAATATCAATAGTCGTTTACCAGACATTCTTGAAGAGGTGGAGGACTTTGCCAATGTTCTCAAGAGCAAAGCAGGAAAAAACGGAGAATGGGGCGAGGTCTTCCCACTTGGAGATGCCACTGCCAATCTCACTCTCGATGTTATCATTCGTCTCTTTCTGTAAGTTCCACTATGTCTCGAAAGATTTGCCGACGTCAAGTCCTGGGATATCAATAACGTCACAAAGGAACATTCGATTTCACGAGCAGTGGGGAAGAAGCTCACCTGTTTGTGCCGCCCTCCTCGACACCATTTCCAGGATGTATTTCTTCGTCAATTCTGCCAACTTCATCCAATACTGCAATCCGTGGCGGCATTTCAAACTCTGGCAGAACTACAGAACTCTTGTCAAAAGCTTCACTCCTGTTCTTCAAGAACGCATGAACAAGCTTCAGCAGGATCGCACAGAAAAGGGAAAGACACTGGTTGATCTAATCGTACAAGCTCTCGATGCCGAGAGAGCTGAACAGAAAGGAGCGGGACAGGACGACAAGGACCAACTGAACATGGAGCTTGACGCTGACTTCCTGGAGATGGCCATTGGGCAAATCAATACTTTCCTCTTCGCAGGTTTTGATACCAGTGCGGCAACTATTGCTTGGCTTTTCCGCCTGCTCAGCGAATATCCAGATGTTCTGGCCAAATTGCGAGAGGAGCATGATGCAGTCCTTGGCCCAGATGCCTGGGGTGTTGCAGATGTGATAAGGGGGAACCCACAGCTGCTGAACCAGCTCCCTTACACACTAGCTGTCCTTCGTGAATCTATGCGTTATCATACCAACGTCGGTTCAATGCGTCGTGGCGAGCCCGGGTTCTTCCTCGTGAGTCCGCCGGGCTCCGATCCTGGATTTGAAGGGAAGAAGCTGCCAACCGAGGGCTTCATTGTTTGGGATGGGACATATGCAATCCATCGCGACCCTGAGATCTGGCATAGAGCCTGGGAGTTCCTTCCAGAACGTTTTCTTGTCGCTGATCCGGATCACCCCTTGTATCCGCCACCCAACGGCTGGCGTTCATTCGAGGCCGGGCCACGGGTTTGCATTGGGCAACATCTTGCCACTCTCGAGATGAAACTAGCAATGGTACTGGTGGCGAGATGCTTCGATATCGAGTGTGCGTGGGAAGAATGGGACCAGATCAAGTAAGTCTCCTAGTTTCTCAATCACGTCACGGGCTGTGTTACTGACCAAAGCCTTTCGTACAGTGGAACTACAAACTCTGAAAAGGCACGACCGACTGTCTGGGGTGATCGTTGCTATCAAGTTGGAACAGACTCACCCCCACGAGTCAAGGATGGTATGCCTGTGCATGTCAGAACGCGTGGACTGTAGAGTTGAGCCGACGTTGAGAAAAGTGATAACAACCGAGCGAGCAAGAGGCTGCTGTGTATAGTAGTCGATGGGAGCCAAGCCTGACCGGTGGGTGTTACTAGCAAAAGACTCAACTAAGCATTTGTGAACGCAGCATCCTGGACTGGGTTACAGAGGAGCGACAATCGCAACGTAGCTCTACCTCGGGGGTTACATCTTTGAACTAATCTAGTATATGGCCTGGTGGCCTTACTCCTCATTTGGCTAGACCCCCTAAAGCAATGTCCTTCCTGTAAACCATGTCTTCGAAAGATACGCAGTCGACACCCACATATGCCTTGCGACGTGCCTCTTCAAGCGTATCACCGTAAGCAGCGACCGAAAAGACACGCCCTCCCGCGGTCTTCAGCAAATGATCCTCCTTACGAGTCCCAGCGTGAAAGATAACCACCCCCTCTGGTGGAGAACTCAGTGTGACAACCTTTCCAGTTTTGTAATCCCCTGGGTACCCGCCAGATGCAATAACAACATTGCATGCGAAACCTGGCTTAAGTCTGATGCTGTTCTTCACTTGTGCGAGTGTTCCATTTGTACATGACAACATGACATTTGCGAGGTCGGTGTCTTCGTGAATAAGAAGCATCGAGCTTTGGGTTTCCGGGTCGCCAAAGCGAACGTTGTATTCGATGACTTTAGGGCCCGACTTGGTGACCATGACTCCAGTGAACAGTAGGCCACAGAAAGGACGGCCTGGTAGGGTTGTTAGCGGCCGAAGTGAAACGGAATACGACGGGCAGCTCACCTTCTTTTGCTAGAGCATCGAACGTAGGTTCTAAAATGACTTCATCGATCTTCTTTAAGACATCTGGGGTCACCACGGGCACAGGTGAGTAAACACCCATGCCTCCAGTGTTAGGTCCTTTGTTTCCCTCTAAAATACGCTTATGGTCTTGCCCAGGCGGAAGAGAGAAGAAGGTCTTGCCATCGCTAAAGGTCAAGATGCTGATCTCGTAACCATCCATGTACTCTTCGATTACGACTGAGGAGCCCGCCGTAGAAAATTTGCCGTCGCTCATTATGCTGCGCAGATCTTGCAGTGCTTCTTCCCGTGTTTCAGGGAGGACCACGCCCTTGCCTGCCGCGAGGCCGTCTGCCTTGATGACAATGCGGTGGTCTTTGTCGGTGAAAACATGGCGCACGTATGCACTGGCAGCCTCGAGGTTGTCAAAACTCCGGTGGTGGGCAGTCGGGATGCCAAATTTATTCATAAACTCCTTCGCAAATACTTTGGAGCCCTCCAGTTCTGCGGCCTCGCGCGAAGGTGCGAAGCAAGGCACACCAGCTAAAAAGAGGAGATGTCAGTTAAAATTGATGGACGGAGGTAGATAGCTGCTCCCTGACCTTTGCGAAAGAATTCTTCGATGCCATTCACCACATCGTCATCAGGTCCAACAACTACCAAACCTATACCGACTTCTTTGGCACGCTTCGCCAAGTCGTGATATTCCGAGCTGCTTATACCCTCAAGGGTGGAAATCCCGGCTGTGTTGCTGCTGGCTGCAACCTCATGTATGCCAGCATTGCCAGGGAATACAAAAACATGTTTGACTGATCTGGCTCGACTCAGCTGCCAGGCCAAGGCATGCTCTCGGGCACCTTTCCCGATAACCAGCACCTGGAGGTCTCTTTCAGTCATTGGCTAATGTTGATGAGACGACGTGATCTGCGACCAAAGATGATACCTAGTCCCTCATGCGTCACTTGATGGTACGTGAGTGGGTGCGATCAGACGGCAGGGAGAGGTGGAAGGTGTGGGAAGGTCTAAAGGGACGGGACGGGACGTGATGGGAATGGAGGCTCGCTCATGAAGGAGGAGGAGGCCGTGATGTGAAAGGGCTACACAGTGAGTGAGTGAGTGAGTGATGCGGGTGGCGGTTGGTGGGAAAATGCTTAATACTTTGCTTCCAGGGCCTCCTTAGGTAAGGTTGACCACCCGTGCCTGAGGTCCAGTACCAGAAATCCATAGGTAGGTACCTTACGCAGCCTCAACAAGTTAAAATTCAAGTAAGCATCTACGTACCTATATTTATACACTTTGGTAGATTGGCTATTGGTCCAGAGAGCCATGATGTTATAGGTCTTATGAACCATCCAGTCTTCTTTGGTCAAAAACTCGAGATTGTTACCTCGGTCAACGTCGGAACTCTGCTATGAGCATACCGGCGTTGCTCTTATATTTCCGGTACGTGATCGGTGATAAGCAACATGGTGTGGAGCTTCATCACCAAATGCTTGTCGCCCAACGAAGTTTAACGGGAATAGAGAACCATTAAGTCCGTGATGCCAGCACTATAAGACAGCACAGTATCCGCGCATATGAATTGAAACAATCCACAGATCGAAATCGAAACTTACACAGCCTCTAGCATCGAGTCTCATTGACAATCAGACCAAAATGACGACCCCAGTTTGGTTCATTACCGGAAGCTCCAACGGTCTTGGCCTGCTTCTCAGTCTGAGAGTCTTGAAAGCAGGACACAGAGTCATTGCAACTGTTCGGGACACTACAAGATCAGCCGATGCTGTCCGCCAAATCGAAGAAGCTGGCGGAAAGATCGTCACCATTGACCTGACTGAATCCAAGGCCAGCATTACCAAGAAAGTCCAAGATGCAGAGAAGGTTTATGGGAGGATCGACTTCTTGGTGAATAACGCCGGGTACTCCGTCTTGGGAGGCATCGAGTTTTTTACGTGAGTCAGCCCTGTCTTGTAAAAATGACTGAGCGCACACTAAATCCTGTGATAAGGGAGGCCGAGGCCGAACATCAGATCCAGACAAATTTATTTGGTCCTCTATACACCATTCAAGCTGTCCTCCCAGGAATGAGAGGCCAAGGCTCCGGAACCATCATCAACATTAGCAGTATCGCTGGCCAAGATGCTCAACCCAGCTGCGGAATCTACAGTGCCAGCAAGTTTGCCCTCGAAGGTCTGAGCGAGAGTCTGTCCAAGGAGGTCAAAGAGTTTGGTATCAATGTTTTGCTGGTTGTGCCCGGTGCGTTCCGTACAAACTTCCTCGAGGCCAGCGTCAAGAGCAATATTTCTGGCGATAAAGCATATCAAGGAACGGTGTTGGAAGCAACGCTTCAGAAGTTTGACAAGGCTGCTGGAAAGCAGGCCGGAGATCCCAGTAAGGCAGTGGACATCATCTTCGAGGTGGCCACAGGCGAGGGAACAGCAGGTCATCTTAAGGGAAAGATCCTAAGATTACCTTTGGGCCCAGATTGCTTTACTCGTCTGGAGAAGAAGCTCAATTTTCTTCAACATGATATTGAAACAACACGAGAGATTGGTAACACGACGGACCTTGACGAGAAGTAGGCTGGCATCCACAGCTTAACTCACAAGGTGGTCAACCTGTCAACCTAAATGCTACAAAAAGACCACCAGTTCTTATCACGAGCACGTACCGCCAATTATCAGCTAGAGTCCCATTTGAAGAATCCCAGATATGTCTAAATGAAAGAAAATGAATACAAACCCATTAGCATATCGGCCCAGGTTGAAATACAGATGGCTTGATTTGATGTCTTGCACGACGAACTCTTCGTCATAATGAAAGCACTTTCCATCCAGTCCTCAAAAGCACACTGGCTCACAGGTTTGTCAAAACCTAAGTAAACACTTATGAAAGCACAAAGGCCGACTTAAAGGCCGGCATTGTGGAACAAGGCAAGTGTCGAGTAAACACCATGGCGTCTTTGTTCGGAGATAGCAACAATGGGCCTAGCAAAGCCAGATTGTCAACCCAAGACGTGTTTACAGACTGAACACTTGAAATCATGCCTCATGAAAGGGTTGAATGAACATTGTAGACACATAATAGTGTATGGAACGGAAGGAGCATATAAGGCCAGCTGACGAACCATGGATTTCTACTGAATACTAACCCAACGCAATCAATACGAGCATTTCAGTTACATATTACCTATCCAACATACCAAATTGCGCTTATTATCAATAAGCAATGTATCCCGAGAGACCACAGTCAGTTGCAGACTTGGTTCCGCTTCCGCAGGACAATGGTCCCAAGATAAAAGCATTCGACTTCCAAGGCCCCCAGCAGATTGAGTTCTTAGACCATCTAGGATCAGGAATACATTCTATTGTGTTCAAAGTGAAGATCAGGGGTCAGATCTATGCACTCAAACTTGCAAGTATCCCTTTACATACTAAGATAGAGTACAACCAAAGACTAACGAGTAGTAGTTCAGATTCCCGAGCGATGAAAGCTGGGTCTCACCAGCTCACCCAGACAACTGGGATGATCCACGCGCACTTGGAGCCTTCTACTCTTATTCTGAGCCTTTCACCTGCGAATGCCGTGCTTTTGGCCGACTTCAAGAGACCGGTTACGAAGAACTGGCAGTCAAATGTTTCGGCTACATTCTGCTGGATGATGCACACGAAAGAACCATGATGAATCAGTTCGCCTATCTCCCCGCTCACAAACTCAGCTTCACCTGGGATGGCTATAATGATGATGATGAAGAGGAGTATTACAGGGACCCTAATTTCCGAGACATGAGGACTCGTTTTCGTTGCAGCGATGGTAGCCTCCCGCCAATTCGAGGTATCGTCAAGGAGTTCGGAGAGAGCAAAATCTTGGATTACAAAGGTGCTAAAAGTATCCTCAGAGACATCAAATACGTACAGCAACTTGGAATTACGGACCTAGACATTGCGTACAGGCAGATCATCAATGGTAAGCTGTCCGATTTCAGCACATCCATCACGGTTCCTCACTTTGCCAGCAACCCAGAGTGGAATCTACATCTCTCACGACCTTGCAGATCAAAGATCGAGTTTGAACTCTTCGCCACCTGCTACAAGGATTTTCGAGACTTTGATATAATGATACACGACTGGAACGAGGATCACAAGGATCAGAAGGACAAGCAAATCAATCTTAAGGCCCTGCCCGAAGGATTCCCCCCCGAGCGCAGGCGGTTGAGAAACACTTCGGCCCAAAGGCGCCTCAACACTCATGTTGATCCGAGGAACTACACAAGGTATCTTCCATACACTAACAGACAAGGACAGATTGTCCACAGAACACTTCGGGCTCTTGCAAGGAAACCATCAGTGTGGTATATGGAGTGCTCAGCCGCCGCAGTACGCAGACTCAAAGAAACCGCAAAGATTGAATCTGGTCTTCATTGGCAGTATCAGAATGGACATGTCGTCCCCTTAGACTAGGGTTAGCGCTCATTAATAAACCAGATGCATACGAGGAAGAGTCAGAGGCCAGCGAGTTTAGACTTCATAAAAGAAAACCAGTATTACTAAAATCATAGATTTTTTTTAAATTGGCATACAGAAGGATATCCAATCAGAGGTAGAGGTATTAGAGATAAGACTTTAGCTATAAAAGGCATGTGCTGTTCTCCGAGGCCTAATTTTAAAACGATTTACTCCCAATTACATGAGGTCTATGCCCCAATTTTAATAACGACATGAACATGCGAAGGACAATATCTTAACGCAGTCTTTGAGTGCTAGGAGTATTGCTCGGGTATATTATTGGAGTGTTTGGTCGGTTCGAGGTGACGATCTTGATATCTCACAATGTCAACAAGCAGCTTGTGGTGGATGGAGCAGCTCGACGCTTAATCACTGCCGTTCATATTATTTTTGTGACGTATCTGCAGAGGGCGAGTAAGAGTGAATCTGTAGAGGTCAGCAACAGATTCTTGTCTAGTGGATATCGAGCCATACCCGATCGGCCATCTGAAGCCACTCCTCCATACTGCGAACATAAGGATCTGCACTGGCATCTGCCACGGTCTCGTGTCCCCAAACGACCATCTCGTCAAACTCGGCAGTTATTTTCATGCTTCCTATTTGTTCTGGCTCTTGATCGGCATCGAGATCCTCTACCACGTCCGCGTTGGCACTTTCGGGGTGCTTTTTGGGAGCTCGTTCGACAACAACACCTCGACATTGTTCTGGCATTTTCACCACCTTTCCTTGAAGTTTTCTACCTCGGAAATATGCTAGCTTTGTGCCCTCTTTTCAGACTGTCAGCAAGCTCATGGCAACGGGGTTTATATCCAGGGACACAAACCATCAGTAGTAGTAGGAGTCCAAAATGTCGATGCCTGGTCAATTGGCCCATCATGGTGTATACGGCATGGCAAAAGATTTGCCACAGCTTTGGATTTGTTCTCGTCGGGTGTTAATGAGAGTATTGGTTGCGACATTGTGGTAGTGATGATTTGTTTGTTGTCAAGAGAAGGAGACGCGTCGAGACGCGTAAAGAGCTTCGAGGGTGAGAGGCTTATCTTATCTCACGCCCAATCGGTCAAAAATAGGTCCTATATGTTAGTAGGTAGGGAATAAATGAGTACCTAGGTACTCTTAAAACATGAACCCAAGTTAGAGACAGATACTTCATGAATTGGAACTCTGGTCTCAGTCCAGATAGTTTACTCTGACGAGAAATTACAAACTGATTGGGCTTCTATTGTACAAATTGATCTCAGAATATCAAGGTGGATAGTTCCGTACCTATGAAACCCAGTACGTACTTCGACGAACCATGGTTATCCGAAAAATAATAGTTCTTGCTCTATGGGTATCTTAATGAAACTTTATGAGGATGTACTTGTTTATGCCGCTCCATCACTTTCTTTTCTTTTTCGATTTGGCGCTTTTCTGCCCGCCTGATGCTGGTTTCGGCGCATATCGATTTGCGTGATCAACGTCAAACGCTTGCTTGTGCTTGCGAAACAACAGCATGGTAGCTCGCGCATCTTCAATGCTAGAATGTGCGCCTCCCTGGATCTCAACGCCTAAAATCTTTTGAGCGAGAACCCGCAGTGCTGGCTTTCTTCCATTTCCATATTTCTTGAAACCTGGGAATTTGGCGGTATCGCGGATGTCTTTTCCAGGGTGGCTGAGAATGAGGGCGTCTAGGTCATGCTTGAGATCATGTCCAATCAATATTCGGCCTAGGAGAAGCTTGTCGATATCTGCCTGGACTTCTTCGAATTCCCTTGCAAATCTCATCTTCTTTTGGTCAATTCCACTGACCGCTGTCCTCCAGTTTGTGACCTTCTCCTTAGGTTTCACATAAGAGTCGTAAATCTGCACACCATGAAAATCGACAATGCTCACACGAGCGAGAGCTGATTCATGACCGCCTGGCCCCACGCCAACCATTTCGCAATCGATAGCAATGTATTTCCCAACCTCGATTCCTTCTGTGAGTCCATGATTGATTTTGTCCTTTGCGGAGGCGAGCATCATCGAATTGTCTTTTGCGCCCAGACTGTATGCCTCTGCCAGGGCTTCTGCAGACACATCATTGTCTTCCGCCCATAATGCAAGAGATGTTGAGGTCCCAGGTATTGACTCCTCGATTTTCGAACTGTGAACACCACCCATTGGCTTTTTGGCTGCTGTTTGAGCTGCTTTTGCTGGTCTTCTTGACGGGTTTGGGAGGGACTTTTGCACCTTAGACTTTTTAGGTGGTGGGTTCGTCGTTAAGGTCTCTGATTTGCGCTTGAGAGATGGCTTTGATGCAGACTCTTCCTTGAGTTTTGCCTGGAGCTTCTTCCAGTTGGAAGAAAGCGCCGCCATCTTCTCAAAAGAGGATTTCACCCGACATAAAATTTCTACAAGAAAAAATGAACTGTTGGTACAAGTCGCAAAAAGAGCACCTGATGGAGCGGGCGGCTTTCTGAGTGATGAGTCTAACAGAGTTTATGCATTTAAGAAAGGATAGATAAGCAACTATCGCTCTCACCGCCTTACCGATAAGAACTCCATTCTATTTTCTGCCGTGCCCCTCCAAGATGATTTTCTTCCATTTTCTATCTTGCGACACGAGTCCATCAACACGACAATCATCAAATATCACCCAACCATCCTAATTCCATCATGGCCGGTGGTACACCCAGCGGCGAGCCCACCGTGGGCTCAGGTGAGCCTCGACTAAAAAGCCTTGCGACCCCAGAGACAATAACAACAGGCTGTATTGCCTGGGTTGAAAAGGAAGGACAACCACGACGCGCTGAAATCCTTAGCATCAAGACAACAAAAAGCGGCAAGCAATTTTATTGCAACTTCGATAACTTCAATAAACGATTAGATGAATGGGTCCCTGTGATTAGGCTAGACTTTACTCGAGAGGTCGAATGGCCGAACCCAGAAAAGGACAAGCCCAAAGACCCCAAAACGAAGAAAGCGCCCGCTGCACAATCCAAGAAGACACAACCTTCTAAGAAGTCACAAAAGAGACCAGGGAAGCGGGAGCAATCAGTTGCTTCAGAGGCAAATACTCCGCATCCATGGACTGGTAGGTATCTCAGTTACTGTGCCTCGGATTCAAAGCTGACGTCCCTCTCGACTTCGTAGAATCCCAAAATCGTCAGAAGTCTGCCTCGATCGGGACCGACGGGGAAAGCCAAGCTCGCGCCAGTGTTGATGGTGCAACACCTGCTGGAGGCGACGACATGGATGTAGATGAGAAGGAAGCTGAAGTCAAAAGGGAACCAGCAGAATTCAGCCGTGAAGTTGAGATCGAGAAGCTCCGCACATCCGGCTCGATGACACAGAACCCGACCGAAGTATCTCGAATTCGAAATATCTCCAAGGTGCAATTTGGGCGTTTCGACCTTTACCCCTGGTACTTTTCACCTTATCCCGAAATCTTCAGTCAGGAGGATGTGATTTTCATTTGCGAATTCTGTCTGAGTTATTATGGAGATGAGAAGGCCTTTACGCGGCATCGACGCAAGTGCACACTACAACATCCACCTGGAAACGAGCTTTACCGGAACGAGGATATATCATTCTTTGAAATCGATGGTCGACGACAACGAACGTGGTGCCGCAACCTCTGCTTGCTGTCCAAGATGTTTCTTGACCACAAGACACTGTACTATGATGTAGATCCTTTCCTATTCTATGTTATGACTGCGCGAACCGAAAAGGGATGTCATTTAGTGGGATATTTCTCCAAGGAAAAAGAGAGTGCGGACGGATACAATGTTGCTTGTATTCTAACCATGCCGCAGTATCAACGCAAAGGCTATGGTCGACTTCTGATTCAGTTCTCGTATGAGCTTTCTCGCATTGAGGGAAAGCTCGGCTCTCCAGAAAAGCCATTGTCGGATCTGGGTCTGCTGAGTTACCGACAGTACTGGTCAGAGAACATTCTGGAGCTGCTTATGGGATACAATGAGCGTGAAGAGAAGGTCACGATCGAGGCAATATCAACAGCGCTGGCTATGACAACGCAGGACGTGGAGCACACCTTGCAAGCTCTCAGAATGCAGGTATACCACAAGAGCGACCACAAGATTGTGATTCCTGAGAAGTTGATCCAGCAACGGGAGAAGACCAAGTTGAAGAGGAAACGAACAGTGGATCCAACCAAGATTCAATGGAAGCCCCCAGTGTTCACAGCTTCAAGCCGAACATGGGGTTGGTAATTATAGGCATGAAGCAGAAATAGCGAGCGATGTACCAGTATGTATGTATAGATAGCTTTAAATGATACCCCTGTTCACCAAAATCATTATATCCATCGGCTGCATGAGCCATGATGCACACACGCTACCTTATGGTTTGGCTGATGAGCCCCACGTTAGGTAGTTGGAGCTCTGGCGGAGCTTGTCTCACCCTACGTAATCGGGGGGATAATAATGCGACAGCTGTAACACCACGACTCTGACAACTTCCATTCTCATCCAACGTTGACTTTGACATTTGGCGCCCAATCGACACCGACCTAAGCTCGAAGAAATTGCTATGTTTCCAACCTAATATTTCCCTACCTAAGTCAACAGCATATCTTCTAGCCTCTCACCATGACACTTCGCATATTGGCAGCCAGCTTGCTTGGCTTGAGCGCGACCCTTGCCAGCGCCAGTCCAGACGATGAACAGAGACCTCTTGGCGACTACCATCGCATATGTCCCGACTATACACGATATGCAACATATCCTCAGTATGTTATTATCATGGCGCAACATGCCGAACCCTTCTGACATCACTTTCGCCTAGCCGGCCATTCAGTACTGGCCCTCGAGAGCTCCCCTATCAAAGACCAAGCACGAAATGCCGGACATTTCAATCAGACGCTATCGAAAAGGTCATTGAAGATGTGACGTCGCGAATGAAAGACCCCGATCTAGCACGACTCTTCGAGAACGCATTCCCTTCGACGACCGATACAACCGTCAAGTTTCATACCAAGGGAAAAGAAGATACAGGGTTCTTCCGCATGGGAAGCTTTGGGGGGTTCCATGATGAGGGAGCTTGGCAGGGACCACAGTCCTTCATCATAACGGGTGACATTATCGCGGAATGGTTACGCGACTCAACAAACCAGTTGCGCCCTTACCAGCCGCTTGCGAAGAAGGATCCAGCCATTCACACATTATTACTCGGTGCCATCAACACTCAGGCCGAGTATGTGATCGAGTCCCCATACTGCAACGCCTTTCAACCTCCACCCATCAGCGACTTACCTCTCTCGTCTAATGGGCAAGAAGACAACGTACACCCAGCATATGAGCCACAAGCAGTATTCGAGTGCAAGTATGAGCTAGATTCTCTGGCACACTTCCTTGCTCTTGGCAACGATTTCCACGATCATACAGGCTCGACCGAGTTTCTAACCAAGAGATGGTACCGCGCTGTTGAAACCCTCCTGAACGTGCTGACTGAGCAATCGAAGTCGACCTTCGACCCCAAGACTGGCGAGTTTCAACGCAACGAGTACACATTCTCGCGCCGCACCGACATTGGGACTGAAACACTCAACCTGAAGGGCGTTGGCAATCCTCTGAACTGGGGAACAGGCCTGGTTCGATCAGCCTTCCGACCCAGCGACGATGCAACAATTCTCGGTTTCTTCATTCCCGCGAATGCGCAAATGTCTGTCGAGCTGAAGCGAGCGTCCAAGATTCTTACCAAGGCGGGCAAATCAGCACTAGCTCAAAAATTAGAAACTTGGAGTGCAAAGCTCCGCGAAGGCATCATGGAGCATGGTGTGGTCAAGCACAAGAAATATGGAGACGTGTTTGCATATGAAGTAGATGGATATGGCTCTTCGATCCTCATGGACGACGCTAATTATCCCTCATTACTGGCACTTCCTCTGATGGGATTCTGTGAGGTCAACGATCCAATCTACCAGAACACAAGGAAGATGTTGTTGGAAAAGAGTGGAAATCCTTACTATCTTGAAGGGAATGCATTCAAGGGCATTGGAGGTAGGACTTCTCATACATGCATGATTAGTACTGCCCACTGACGTTTTACAGGACCACATATCGGACTACGAAACGCGTGGCCGATGAGTCTTCTCATTCAGGCTCGAACCTCTAACGACGATAAAGAGATCAAAGAATGCATTGAGCTTGTGCTCGACTCTGCCAGGCTGGGCTTGGTCCACGAGAGCATTGATGTTCAGCACATTACACAATACACGAGAAGTTGGTTTGCTTGGGCAAATGGTGTATTTGCATCGACAATCTTGGATTTGGCGAAGAGAAAACCACACTTGATCTTTGGCGAGGGCGCTGCACCGTATGAGATATGATTGACAAGAATGCTGGACCATATTTTGTTTGTGGCAACGAATGAATCCATGATAAATGCTCGATGGTTCCTGTACTGTGCTTGATACATACAAAGTCGTCATCCTCCACTCAAGCACAAGCTTACAAGTAACCACTGATATCGGGTCCTATCTCGTTACCCCGGGCAAGATTTTGAGCTACGTGACCACTAATACAAAGGTCCACAGTTGTCCGCCCCTCACCATTCTAGGCAAGTTAGCCGTCTGAACCATTGACCATCGTCTTCATCTCCATGAATATCCTCCAACCGGTCCGACATCGCTCAATTGGGCTCTATAGAAACTACGCCATATGTAAAGGAGGGCGACACCAATATCACTGGGCCTTGCGTTGTAGTTCTTCTTTGCTGTCTGGTATTGCTGCAGCTTCACCTCTATGTCGCCATAACAGCCATTGCCCCTCATCACCATCATACATCCACACAGCCAAGATGACAACGAAACCAGCCCACGCTTCTGAATTCCCCTCAAATCCTCAGTCGGGGAACCATCAGATTAATCTGATACGCGGCTGGCCAAACCCAGGTCTTCTACCTGTTGACCTTCTCTCAGCTGCTGCTCAGCGCAATCTTTCAGATCCAGCTATATATGTTCCTGCGCTGCAATACGGTCCAGATTCTGGATATCAACCGCTACGGGAGGCATTGGCGACTTGGCTGTCGGAGCACTATCGTGTTGAACGAGATCCGAATCGTATCTGCATCTCTGGTGGTGCAAGTCAGAATGTCGCTTGCATCCTTCAGAGCTTCACAGATCCCAACGTAACTCAGGCTGTTTGGTGCATTTCACCCTCATACCACCTCGTCTTCCAGATATTCCGCGACAATGGCTTTGAGGGACGCTTGAGGGCAACGCCAGAAGATGAGGAGGGTGTTGATATCGAAGCGTTGGATGCCAAACTAGCTGAGTTTGAGAAGCACGCCCCAGAAGCCAAGGTACGACACTCGCGAATGCTATAAGTAAGGTAGTCTGTCAACTGACGCCAATTAGGCTCCTGTGAGCGATGCTGGAAAGTACCGTAAGCATTATCGACATGTCATCTACGCGGTTCCCACTTGTTCGAATCCCTCGGGCAAGACAATGTCTCTCCGTCGTCGAGAGGCTCTGGTTCAACTTGCGCGCAAGTATGATGCCCTCATCATTTGCGACGACGTATACGACTTTCTCCAGTGGCGCATCGACAGCGACCCAAGCACAATTTCGAGCAGTCTGGGCCCTAACGAGCATCCAGAAATGCTACTCCCGCGCCTTTGTGACATTGACTTGGCGATGGGTCGTGCCGACAACGATCCCCATGGTTTTGGGCACGCTGTCAGTAATGGATCTTTCAGTAAACTCACTGGCCCTGGGATGAGAACTGGCTGGCTCGAAGGATCTCCTGCTTTTGCATTTGGATTGGCACAGACCGGTGCAACAAAGTCTGGTGGTTCGCCGAGTCAGTTTTCTGCATCTATCATGGCCGATTTGGTTCAGTCAGGGGCTCTTCAGGAGCGACTTGCCACTACCCTTAGGCCTCAACTTCAACATCGACATCGGATAATGATGCAAGCTATACATAAGCATCTCGAGCCTCTCGATGTTGGCATCCGAGACGCTGGCCTTGTCAACGGCGGTGTTTATGGCGGTTACTTTGTGTGGCTCACCTTGGAAGAGGGTATCTCAGCCAAGCTTGTTTCAGAAGTCACGATGACCGAGGAGAATTTAGTTGTGGGAAATGGAACTATGTTTCAAGTGCCTGGCGATGAGGCTTCTCTTTATCTGGACAACGCCGTGCGGCTGACGTTCGCATACGTCCCCGAGGAGGACTTGGTAGAAGGTGTTGAAAGGTTATCAAAGGTGCTTCGGAGGATAAAGGCCGACCCTGAGAAATACAAGGCGCTTGGTAGCACAACGACGGATAGTGATATTATAGATGCCAACAAATAATTAGATAATGTTTTCTGCGGTCGTTGTCCTCCCTAATTCTTTTTGATGGTCCTCCTAGTGAAATTCTACTTCTTCGAAAAGAACGACATGATGTTGCCCTGTCCCTTGGGCGCCGGCTTCTTTGATTTGGAGCCTGTAGATGATGATGGTGTAGGTGTAGGAGCAGGGGCTGTCTTTTTGGTCACTGGGGGAGCCTCATCCTCAGAGAAGGATTCCCAGCCAGGTTCTTGGATGGTAACTTTTGGCAATTAGCATCATAGCCTGGTAAGATTGTAAGGAAGACTTACCCATATATCCTTGATCGTCAAGGATTCGCTTCTTCTTCATCACGCGTCTTCTACCCCTCCTGCGTCCATTGCCAGTGCCCGAGATCACTTCTGCTGGTTCGCTCTCTTCCTTCTCGGCCTCGGGCTCTGGCTCCGGTTCTGGTGCTTCTTCCATCTCTTCATCGGCCTGCTCAGACTCCTTGTCGGACTCTTCCTTCTCCTCGTCCTCGTCATCGTCTTCCATCATTTTTCGTAGTGCATCCTCACGTTC
Organism: Fusarium pseudonygamai; assembly: GCA_013186785.1. Taxonomy (NCBI): domain Eukaryota; kingdom Fungi; phylum Ascomycota; class Sordariomycetes; order Hypocreales; family Nectriaceae; genus Fusarium; species Fusarium pseudonygamai. The sequence continues at coordinate 25,945 of JAAQRH010000934.1, forward strand.
CTGACGCTTTCGCTTGATATCGGTAGAATCCACAGTGGACTTTGACTTGGTTGCCACGATATCAGAGTCATCTGCCTCACCGTCATCAGAGAGAGCCATCGTTGTGTCCTCTTCCTTCTTAGGGCCAGGCTTGGGTTTAGGTGGTCGTGCAGCCGCTTTTGCGAATGACTGCATGATACCGCCAGATACTCCTCGTCTAAGAGATGGCGCTGGCTTCTTCCCGCCACTTGGGGCTGGTGTTCCCTCCTTGGACGATGGAGCTGAAGACTCCTGTTTCGCAGACTTGATTTGCTTTGCCTCGGGCTTCACCGTTGACGTTTCTTGCTTGGCAGTTGTCTTGGATGTTGACTTTGATGCAGCAGGCTCTTTCTTGACGGCCTGAGAGGGAGCTGAAGTAGAGGCTAGAGGCCGGACCGTCCGTTCTCTCCTTCGGGCGTTCGGGTTACCAATAACGCCATACTTCTTAGATGCGGCAGTGATGTCCCCATTTGATGAATACTCCGAGAGTTGAGATGCAACATCTGACAGGAGAGAAAGGTCTTTTTGTGGATGAGGTGAAAGACTGTAAACGTGGATCGAAACTACCTGCTCATAGGCAGCTAGAATATCTAGGGGACAAATCAATTCGAGCCCGTCTCATGAGTTCTTCTTAATGGGTTCGTACCGTTCAGCTCTTCTTCTCGAGCTAGAGTCAGTGTGGAAGTCGGAGCCTCATCTGAAAGGGGCTCCTCGGGCGATGAGCCTGACATCTCAACATCGCCGTCAGATTCGTCCTTTTGGGGAGTTTTGGTGCCATAAACTAGGTATGTCGCATGAACAGAGTTGGCTTTTTGCGCATTTTGATAGCGATGAAAGTCATAAAGCATCCTGTCAAATATTAGAGCCTATTCCACAGCCTATCGAGGTTCTCGAGCTTACTCTTTGGCAGTGTTGACATGTACATCCAAAGCTCTACTCAAGACCCGATACGTGATCTACACTCCATCAGTGAGTAGCTGTAATAAGTGAGCGTGACAAAAGGATTGAAACAAACCGGTTGTTCTTCGCTAAGCAGACGATCTGCCAGATACTTTTTATGTTCGTCCATGTTTGTTTGTTTTTTTCTTGGAGTCTTGGAGTCTTGATATTTGAGTGAAGATTGAGGGCAAATAACACGAACAATGGTTGATTATACGCGGTGAGACTCAATTGACAAAATCGCTGTCCCTCATTTAAAGATCCATGCCTACAAGGTAAGGTAGCTCCTAGGAAACAGAAACAGAAAAGGTACCTTACGCGTTGGGGGACGCGACATCACGTGGAGCACTTTGGAAAGGACCAGCCGCCAACTGGCTAAATGCATAGCACTAACTCAATCTAACCGTTTCAAGGGCGTTATTCTAGAATCGGGCTCCTTAATCACTGCCAGCGTCATCCTAGAGATCGCGTCTCCAGCGCGACCACTTTATTCTGGGTCTGGGGTCTTTGTCCTGAATTTGCAAAGCCCAACTGAGGATATCAAGACCATTTCGACCCCGAGGCCGTCTTCACCCTCTGCATCATATTACCTACTCATTCGTTGTAGCCCCTGTTCGCACTATTGCGCCCCCCATGGCCAACCATGACGTCCCCGACTCTACAGACTGGCTCACGACGCCACTATCTGCCATTGCCGTGGTCGAAAACGCTTTACGATGTCAAATATGCAAGGACTTTTATAAAACCCCGATGATCACAACTTGCTGCCATACCTTTTGCTCACTATGTATCCGAAGGACTTTGTCCAATGAGGGTAAATGCCCAGTGTGTCGCGCATCAGAGCAAGAGCTCAAGTTGCGGAGCAATTGGGCAATGGAAGACGCTGTGCAAGCATTCATCAATGCCAGACCAGCAACACTAGAACTAGCGCGAAACGCAGATACCGATAAGACAAGCTCGAAACGAAAGGCATTCCAAGATCATCATGAGTCGGGGGATGTACCAGATGGCAAGCGACTACGGTCATCCACGCGACTGCGCAACACTCGCTCCCACCCCTCATATACAGTTCCTGCTGAAGAAGACGAGACTGTCCAAGTCTCAGAGGGTGATGAGGATTTCCAACCGGAGCCAGGTGAGTTCAGCGGTGCCAAAGGCGCATTTTTTCTATCCTAACGATCGCCAGAGGACGGCCTTGTCGCGTGCCCAGTTTGCGAAAGTCGAATGAAGGAATGGCAGGTTTTCAAGCACCTCGAGACATGTACAGGATCTGTGCAAAGACCACGGGGAACTCCTGGCAGTAGTTCAAATACCAGCTTCAACCAACAACGACCTCAGACCAAGGCTCCGGACCGCCTCCCTGCAATAAATTACTCCATGTTCAAGGACCAAGCTTTGCGAAAAAAGATGTCTGATCTTGGTATTCCAAACCAGGGCCCTCGAACTCTCCTGGAGCGCCGACATAAAGAGTGGATGACAATATGGAATTCCAACTGCGACGCGGCACGCCCAAGAAAACGTCACGAACTGTTACATGATCTGGATGTCTGGGAACGGACACAAGGAGGGCGGGCTCCAACAACAGGGCGATCTATACAGAATGCAGCAATCATCAAAGACAAAGACTTTGACGGTGCAGCATGGGCAGCTAAACATGACTCGTCCTTCAAAGACCTGATCGCAAATGCGAAGAGGACTAGGCTTGAGGCCAAAAAGAAAGCTGAACAGGCTGCTAACGAGTCGAAAATGGACGGAAGTACAACAACACAGGAGAACCGCGATCGAATGCAAGACCATTCTGCAGACTGGCGGCCTGTGTCAAGACCCTCGGCTTTTCCAACAAGACCGGCTGAAGGAATCCCAGGTCGACCGTCGCATTCCGATAGCCCATCGCCTGAACCATCGCACTCTCAATCCAAGGGCCACCGAGATAGAAACAGGGATTCGAGCAAACGTCCCCCAGACACCCGCAGGGACAGGTTCTCACAAGACTGAATACACGGCAACCCCTGGCCTGAGAACTAAGATCGCGACTCGTACTCGGTGAAGAACGGCGTACTGATGGTTGGAATGGTATATATAGCAGGGCATGCATTGAGATACCACCTAATGATATTATAATGGCACAACAAATGTGCCTTTGGTGTATAGATTCTAATGAACAAAAACCCAATTGTGCAATCTTAAGTCCAAAAACGCCAGGGATATCCTACTATATTATCATGTACATGTATGAACCATCCTGCCTGCATTGAGCTTAGTTCTCTTTCCAGTCCGTTCGCCTGGCGTCTTCTATATCGCCAGATTTGCAATTCCAGTCTCGGATGTCGGTGTCTGCTCTTTCTGTCGGATCTCCTCACCATCAGCAGGTACATCAGGCAATTCGTCGAGCTTCTTTTGCGCCTCGGCTGCCTCCCGCTCGTCGCGGGCTTTCTGTTCCTCGGCCTCCTTGCTCCTCATCTTCTCTTCTTCCTTTTCGCGCTCTTGCGCCTCCATAGCCTCGAGCTCGTCGTCGAGCGCAGTTTCGTCGATGGGCTCGCCTGTGGATTCGGCCAGAATAGCACTCACCTCGTCGGTTGCGCTGCTCTGCTCCCGTAGGCGATCCATAACTGCATCGACGCGCTCTGCACCACCGACCTGTGCATTGAAGCTTGCCAGCGCACCAGAAGAAGCCTCCATGACGTTGACGAGCTGCACATTGTCAGCAGCCTGTTCAAGTTTGGCGGAAACCTCTTCTAATTGGTTCAAAGTCGCGTAGCGAGTAGCTAACGAAGTCTCTGCAATCTTTTTGGATTTGAGCGCAGCAAGAGCTGCAACGCGATTCTTTTTAGTGACGGCATCCTTGGCTGTTTGGGAGAGTTCATCGATGCGTGTGTTAAGGAGGTCGGTTTGGTGCTTCAGACTTTCCGTGAGTTCCTTCAGAGATGCGATCGCAGCGTCCTCCTTTGTGATACCGCTCTGCTCCCCAGAACCCTTAATTCTGATCGTTTTCCCATCATATTCGACGACTTCCTTGTCCCGCGATAAAAACTTGAGTAGAACGTCGAGGTCCGACTCCGTCAGATGTTGGCCTTTAACGAGAGCCGTGGAAAAGGCTTTTTGAAATTGTGCTCTGCTGAAAACACGGTCGAATCTTGAGACCTTTCCGCTCATTAGATCGCCCAGCTCCTTCGCAGCAGCTTCCATATTCTTGACAATGACATATTGACCTGTGGGCAGCTTATCATCACCCCTGGCAGGGTCTACCACGCCCAGCTGTCGCAAAGTCCAACTCATGACACTCCATGGTAGACCTGCCCAGCTGCGCTGATAGATGCTCTGTTGCGACTTCTCGAAATCTTGTAGTGGGATAAAGTCCAGGCCGGCGGTGGCTTCGCGCACTACGGTTCCGAGAGCCAGGGGCTGGCCAAATTCCTTGTATTCCAGTGACCGCAGTAAGGAGTCGTCAAGTTTGAGGACGAAGTGATCGGGGCTGGATCCGCGGTGGGAAATCCTGCCGTTGGCGACAAGATTTGAGAGGGCCTGACGCCAGGCGGAAATGTTTGCCTGGTAGCCATCGGGATTCAAAGTGCGCTGTGATCGAAAATCCGAATATCTGGCTGCTAATCGTGACCTCGAGATTTGTTAGACAAACAAACAACAGTTATCGAGATACGCAGGAGAAGGTGTGCTACCTGCTGAAGCTGGGGTCGTTATTGATGAGGTAGTCGGCGAGCTCGCCCATGGTGTTGTTTTGGAAGCTGAATCGATGTATGCAGATAAAGAATCGCAGAAGATAAACCGAGAGGGATAAAAAGTCAGGGTCCTTCGAACGCTGTTTTTTGGTTCACGTCATAAGACGAAATGATGAATGTTCAAAGAAAGTTTTGAAGAATGACGACACATTTGGAGGATGGATGCGCGTGGTGAATGCAGTGTATACCCGGGCACGTTGGCATCGCTGCGTCCCGTGGCTTTGGTGGGCTAGGGAGGTACACCCGACCCGACCCCACTGGAGCACATGTCATGTCGAATCGCGGGGTAAGAAAAGGCCGCTCCTCCAACATGACATAGGTAGCTAACTAGATAATATCTACCTAGGTAGGCTAGGTAGGTAGTTTGGGACGTTGGAGGCATTGGGTCTTGGAAAGACCTTATATTCGACTTTCATCATCTTGTTCTTTTGATCTGTGTGATTCAGAAAGTACCTTGTCAGATAGTACCAAATAAGGTAGATATCTTTATGGCCTTCACGTTGGTAACCAACGTGGACCAAGTTAGTCTAGATAACATCATTCATTGTCTCCAATACCCGAACTGAACCCTTCCCATAATTTCAACTCTGACTCCTCCCCAAGCTTCAACCTCTCCTATCAAGTCCAATCACACCATCCTCATCTCCATCTTCCCCACCATCTTACTTACCTAGTCAACAAATGAATATCCGTCGCCTGCTCACTACCGCATCCAAGACCCTCAACGTCTCTTTGTCAACCTCAACCTCAACCTCGACCTCACACTCAACCTCAAACTCCTTCACTCCCCTCTTTCGTCCCCTCTTCACTCGTCGTACAATGGCTTCTGCTGCGGCCAAACGTCTCACTGGCAAGACAATTCTTGTCACCGGTGCATCCTCCGGCATCGGCCGCTCCACGGCTCTCGAGTTCGCTCGGACTGCCCCCAAGAATGATCTTCGTCTCATCCTCACTGCACGCCGTGTTGATTCCCTCAAGGAACTCGCTCAAGAAATCAAGAAAGAGGTCGGCGATGGCGTCAAGGTCCTGCCCTTCAAGCTCGATGTGAGCAAACCCGCTGAGGTTAAGGGTATCGTCGGCAACTTGCCCGGGGAGTGGAGGAACATTGACGTGCTTGTCAACAATGCGTGAGTTCTTGTCTACGTGTGCACAACTTTGGTGAAAGGTTGCTAACAACACAATAGAGGCCTTGTCAAGGGTGTTGCTCGTGCCCCTGAAATTGCTGAGGAAGACATCAATGTTATGTTCCAAACAAACGTCACAGGTCTCATCAACATGACCCAGGCAATCCTTCCCATCTTCCTCGCCCGACCAGACGGTGGTCACGGTGATATCATCAACGTCGGCTCCATTGCTGGCCGGGAGCCTTACCCTGGCGGTGGCATTTACTGCGCTACAAAGGCCGCTGTTCGCAGCTTCACTGACAGCTTGCGAAAGGAGCTCATTGCCAGTCGTGTCCGTGTTATTGAGATTGATCCCGGCCAGGTCGAAACTGTAAGCGTAACCTATGTGTGAGGCAACATGACGAGATGCTCACTGCTCAATAGGAGTTCTCCGTGGTGCGATTCTACGGCGACAAGGAAAAGGCCGATGCTGTCTATGCGTAGGTTGTCTTGGACTGGCCAAATACACGGTACTGATTTGCGAGCAGCGGATGCGAACCTCTCACCCCCGACGACATTGCTGAGATCATCGTGTTTACCGCAACTCGCCGAGAGAACGTCGTTGTTGCTGACACGCTAGTATTCCCCAGTCATCAGGTAAGATACTGAATCAAAAACTCGAGAGTCGGAAACTTTCCATAGCTAATCTTCTGGCCAACAGGCTGGTGCTGGTATTATGCACCGAAAGACTTAAGACAGTCGACAGTGAACATGATAAACAGTCCTCATGACAAAGTTTCAAGCGAACAAATGGTACAATTACTATGTATGAACTGTATTAAACAAAAATCTTAGTTATAGATAATGTAGATATGGTGACTTGAACAGCAATATTCGATACAAACTGCTATCAAGGGCATCCTATTCACAAAATGTTCGGAAATTTCTCTTGCCCACAACTCATTTGTCCCCGAAGAGACACGAATCCGTGACTGGTTCTAAGTTGCAGGCCTTCTAAGACCGAGAGATTATTCTACCAACGTTCCGTTAAGGGCCCATTCTGGGATGAATCAGGCCCCTGCTGTCAACAAGTGACAGCACCGCTGGGTTGTACATAACTGAGCTTCGACAGAAGGCGAGGGCTCCATCACATCACATCATATCACATCACGAACCTAAACCAAAAGACCAGGAACATAAATCATAATTCATCACCTACTCTGCTTTTTTGTCGGAATTTTCATCCTCGGATTCGATGGTCCAGCATAGGGTACCAATATGTCCTTTCCCCAGACGCCTCGCTAAAAAATGAATAGAAGTCATCAAAACACAGATAGTAGTGCCGATAAGCACTTAGCTGCCAAGGCAGGCTAGGCGCGATTGCGTAGCAACGGGTGATTGTGTGAGATTGGAAGCATTGCGATGCAGTCCTATCTAATCACCATAATGTTGGAAGAGAGGCGAAAGAGCCTCGCCATAGTGGTTACGTCGAATGGCCTCCGCCAGTAGGAATGAGAGGTCAAGAACCACGAGCTTGCTGATGCTGCGTGCCCTGTCCTTATCGATTGGAAAGCTGTTGGTTACAACAATCTGGTCGATGCACTCGCACGCTTGTAGTTGCTCCAGACTGTCGCCACCAAAGACACCATGAGTGGCCATGCAGTAAACCTTCTTAGCTCCGCCTTTCTTGACCACCGTCTCAGCAGCAGCAATCCAAGAGCCAGCCTTATCAATCATATCATCTACGATGAAAACGGTTCGATTCTTGACGTTTCCAACTAGAGTGATAAGGTGTTCGGCGCCTGGATCCTCGAATGCGTTGTCCTCCTCATCGGAGCTCGCTGCAGCGTCGCCAGATCCTCCGAGAGATTGAGGCTCAGGGACGAAGAATGATGATGCATGAGACATAGTCATGGGATCATCTTCCACACTGCCGTCAACAACAGATCGATCAGGAGACGGATAATCATCCTCGACAATACGACCTTGGACCAAGCGGCCCTGTGTAACTTCAGACGCTTTATGGTCATCATAATCCGCCTCGCCATCGGCCGAGCCATCGGGTGATCCAGCAGGGGGGGTAGTGTTGGGGTCCGCAGCCTCAGCAGCGTTAGGAGTCACTGAACGGGCAGAGCTGTTAACCCGTGTAGGAGAGCCCTGTGAGTTCGTCACAATTCGCGAGGAGCGAGGGGGGGGTGTCTGCCTCTTAGGGGTAGCCTCGGACTCGGCAGCACGCTCGGAAGCCGGGGGTCCACGGTAGGGAATGGGTCGGTTGGACTCCAGCGGCGTGGGTTGACGCTCAACATTATGATCGAAGTGTCTCATGATCATGCTCGCTGTCATGTTACTCACACGCTTCCTGTCTGTAGTGACAATACCGAAATTGAGCTTGAGAGCATCAGCAAGCGATGTCACCCGCTTGGTTCCTCCAGCGTTCTTGGAGACCACGACCGCTTCGCGCCAGTTAGACACGTTGTGGCGGATCCACTTCGCAAGGATAGGCTCTGCGTGCAGGTTGTCAACGGGACACTTGAAGAAGCCCTGCATCTGCGAGGCATGAAGGTCGACAGTGATAACGTGCTTAACGCCAGCGACACCCAACAAGTTGGCAAGCATGCGAGCAGTAATCGCACCTCTATGCGACTTCTTCTTTGACTGGCGGCTGTAGGGGAAATAAGGAAGAACGGCTGGACGTAACAAGTAAGCCGATTGAGGTCTCAAGCAGGGGACGAGAACCACGAACCAGTGACTTTGTTAGCAGAACCACCTTTGCAGGCCGAGATCATGATGAGAAGCTCCATGATGGAGTCATTGATGCTGGGGCTGCCTGATTGGACAACGAAGACGTCCTTCTCTCGGACGCTTGTCAGAATTCTGACGCTCGTTTCACCCTTGGGCACTGGTTAGCTCAAAGCACGCAGCTTGTTTGACTGCCAAACATGGGCCTTCAAGGGATTGGCCGTGATGGTTGGGCAAAGAACGCTCGTGTTGGATAACCATGGCTACGAGCACGAGGGCAAGGGAAGCTCACATTGGAGAACTGGGTAAGCTCAGCGCTGGCAGGATGCATGCCCAGGTTCTCGCAGATTTGGCCTGTGAGGACCGGACAGGAATTGCCTGCGAAGATAAGTGTATTGCGCATCTTGACCAGCCCATCGACCGACGTGGAAGGGTGAAGCTTTGAAGACAATAGAGGAAGAAAGAAAAATTGAGGTGGAAGGAAAGCCGCGTTCAGGTTGGAGCTTTTTTTTTTTTCATTGCCCCGGTTCGTTGCACTGTGCGTCGGAAAGCTGACCCTTACTGTAAATTCTGTTATGGTGGGGTCAGAAGCCAATTCTGGCACCGAACTCAGCATGCCGAAGCCGGAAAATATATACAGTGTCTAATACTGTATTCCTACCCGCAGTTATCGACTGGGCGGGGCATCCCGGAAACTGCGTCACAGCCTCGTTATTTGTCTGTCAAGGCCGTTGAAATTCTTGCTTGATTTGGTCCCTTCCCTGAGGTAGCTGAGGTGGTGCCGGTCCCTTTTACCATGAAGCAGCAGCCCCGGAACCTCTACAGTTGATTCCTGAGTAACAACGACGTTGAGGGCCCGGAAAGAGCTATTTATTCTCTTGAATAATAACAAATTGGGCTATTCTTTCTGAATGGAAATGGGATAGAGCTTCACTAACCTTCTAACCCCTCCCGCAACATGGGGATTCCTCGTCTCATATCTACCCTAGAGCCTTACGTTGTTCATGGTCGCCTTAACGATGAACACGTAGTCATCGATGGGCCAGCATTAGCGTATCATATTCTGTACATCTGCAACAGACATGGTATTCCTCAGCCGTCATACAAGCTTCTCGGCGAGACCGCTGTAGCATGGTTGGATGAACTCACTCGGCGTCGTGTAGGCGTGTAAGTGCGGTGTCCTTTGTTGTTTGGATGAGACTGACCATGACAGCGACGCCATATATTTTGACGGATACCTTCCCAAAGGAAAAGAACCCGTTCGCATGGAGCGTATGATCAAGAGTCTCAATCAATTGAAAGCCTCACATTCATCTGAAACCAATGGTTTCTTCCCGTCGTACTTCTCGGCTGCCAATGATGATGCTCCAGTCCTCTTCTCTGCGGTTAAGCCACCAGGAAAATCGGCATTGCCACCTAGTTTTCATGTCCCTGCTATCATTGATGCCTTGAGGTCTTCTGCGCGTTACACCAAGATAGTAATCCTCGTCCCGGGTGAGGCAGATGCATACTGCGCACAGCATCTGTCACAGTCGGGCGGGACGGTTCTCACCTCCGACTCGGATCTTTTAGTCCATGATCTTGGCAAGGGAAGTGTCGTCTTTCTTCGCGACATCTATCTTGATGATCAGTCCAATCTCGCATGCGCAAGCTTTAGTCCCTCCCACATCTGTGAGAAACTTAAGCTTGCGTCTTCGGCTGAGATGTGCCGCTTTGCTTACGAACGAAAACGGTCTGCCCATTCGACACTTCCACAACTCTTGCAGGAGTGTGCACAACCAATCACCGACCAAACGGGTTACATGGAGTTCTGTCGCGAGTATCTAGACCATGCAGTTGCACCAATTCCCACCTCAACATCCGGAAAAGTAATAGAAATCGGCTCACTAGACCCCAGAATATCGGAGATGATACTGCAACTGGGACCCCTGAGTGGCCACATGCCCACTGCGAGCAACCCCAAGATGTTTCTTCCCATTCTACTAGAGAGTCCCTTGCGGGGAAGTGCCTGGGAACAGAGCACGCCGATTCGACAGTTGGCTTACACAGTAGCTAGATGGATCATTCCTGGTGTTTTAACAACTGTTCAGGAGTACCGGAGAGTCAACACTCTGGCGCAAAAAGGGCGACAGGTCCCTTTGCTGCCCCACAAAGAAGCGAAAGCTTGGTCTCAAGACTTGGCCAGACTAATGACCATGATCAGAGCAGGATCACAAGTCGACATAACTCGGGCTTGGTACATCCTGTGCCTGACTCTTGATATACGATATAGTCATGAAGCTGGCAAGCGTTCACTTTCACTGCAGATTTTGGAAGAGAGTTTACAAGCCCCAAATCTAAAGAAAATCACTTGGGATACTCTTCATTTTGTTGCTCATCTTCAAGCCGCTTTTTACTCGTTTCGGCTCTTGAAGCAAGTCGTCTCACTTGGACAGCTTCAAAGAACCTTACCAGAACTAAACGACATGCTGTTGTCATTACCACCTCTGGCGGAGTTTCCTGATGTGGAGAGAACCATTGTGTTTTTGCAAAGAAGCAATGAGGGCCAGATTTACAAGACAATTTCTAGGCTTGTGCCATTGCCAAATGCTAGTATCGACCCAGTGCCAAAAAGAAGTGTCAAAGACAAGGAAAAACGGAGGGTGGGTAAAGATGATACTCCCAAAAGGCAGAACAACTCTGCCAAGTCTTCGTCTAGAAACTTATTTGACGTGCTGTCTCAATGAAGTTGAGCATCACAAATACAATGCATACTGATACCAAGATCAAAAGAAGCTCATTCCTCTTGTGTAATTTGTTACATGGCGATTATCGAACCGACAATAAGTTCCACTAAGCCTAGCCATTATCAAAGACTCAAAGATTGAGTCACACGATTACGTCTCGTTGCGCCAGCACCGATCCTGACCCTGACCCGTCCGTAATTTCGTACATCGTCTCGACATCGTTATTATACAATCAAGTTTTCCGGGATCGACCGGCTCCATGAATCTCATCCAGAAGGCGAGATAAAGGACTGCTTTCTTCCTCCACGTCATTAACATCCCGGAGTAAGCTTTCCTGAGGAGTACCATTGCCAGCCGACTTGATAATCTTCCAAGCCCGACGGAACTCATCGCGGATTGACACAATGCCGTTATGCGTGACAGTTCGAGCAACGTTGTGATCCAGCTCGAAGGGGTCCTCGATAGCAAAGAGATAGCGGTGACGGATTTCCTTGAATTCTCCATTCTTAACTGTGATGTTGCCTTGCGTGCCTTGCTTGGACTGTGCTCCTGTATCCTCGACATCATTCTCCTTAGGATGTACTGCTGTAGAAGGCGCTTGGCCGGGCTGAGGCGGCGGATGAGGCCCGACATTTTGAGCCTCGATGACTGTTTTAGCGCCAGTCCAACCCTTGTCTTGCTTTGTCTGCAAACCACCTGGCGTTCGCAAACTGAGCACATCTCTTCCCCAGTCAAATCCTCTGCCCGTGGAAGTGCTGAGCATACTGCTATGGGCATAATACTCGAAGAAGCCACGCAGGAGGTGGCCAATGGTATCTTTGTTACCGTTGAGCTGGTTTGCACGTGCCAGCTCTAGGATTTCTTCTTCATTACGCCAAAACTGAACATTATGGCCACGGCACATAACCATATCCTCGAATTCGACAGGCGAAAGCCCCGGGGGTGGAGGAGGAGCGAGCTGCTGGAGGTTTGGACTGACAAAGGGCTCAGCGACGTTGACTAGATAGTGAAGGACCATCAGAACGTAGCCATAGCTGCTAAGGGTCCCACGATATCCCGAGTTGATCCCACGGGTCTTCGCCCAATGCTTGACGAATAAGACCATGGGTCGGACGCGCGGATCGGTGTGAGAGTAACATCTTAGGAGGGCCGTATTATGAAGAGCCAGATGGGCAGAGAAGTTGATGTCACATTGCACACCTGCGCCTGTCTTGGGAAACTCTAAATGGTCTCTGTATCGATCACGTGGCTGGTTCGGCGCCATCTTGTGAGGGTCTGGAAGGTGTCTGATCCTCGCCACAAGGTCTACCGTTGTTGGTGTGAGGGGAATGAAGAAATCGTCGCCAAGCCTCAGGGGGTCATTTTGTTGTAAGGGTGACCGCAGTAGGGCGATATAGTCTTTAACATCCTGCACGACAGACTCATCGTACGAATCCTTGTCTAACGCTCGTTCGAATTCCCATGCTAAATGGATGCATTTGTGTAAGAGCCCGACTCCTCTGATCGACAGGAACTCAGAACACGTGGTTATGCAAGTCTGTAACATTTTTCGAACCTCCTCCTGATGTACACCGCTGACATATTGTGTAACAAGCATACTCGTCCACTGTGCGATGGCTTGTTCATTAGCTGGCTTCAGTCCGTTAAAAATGTAGAGTGCTCTCGTGTAGTATGACGCAGGCGCCTCATGTTGACCCTGTTCCAAAACCACGAATTGCACGGAAGGGGCCCTTTTAAGCTTGTCAAGGGCCAATTGAAGTTCTTTAGTGAAAAAGATGGGATCGTTACCAAAGTTTTCTCTGTATTGAGCGTCCTCCCACACCTTTAAGGCCTGCCGAGTCAACGATTGAGAAGCGGGGTTACGCTCTTCGACACCACTCTCCTCCCAGCGCTGCCGAATATTTTCGCCTTCGACCTGGGTGTATACCCCAAGTAAAGATCGTTTGGCGGGACTCTCTGCATCTTGCACAAATGAGAGAGACGGGTACTTGGACAGGCGATCACGAAGACGAGTATCCGCAAGACCGCTGATGAAGGCCTCGCTCACCCTGTTCAATATAACCCAATCTTCATTGGAGAGTACGCGATAATTAGAGATGGTAGCATCACGGCCACCGGCTCTACGAAGAACCCGCTTGGCTAAGCCATAGTACGAGGAGAGAGAGCTTTTGAGGCTTTGCTTAAGTTCAATTGCTTTCGTGCCGTCTTGGATGGGATCCAGTGATACGGGCTCAACGACGGTTGTGGAACTGCTTTGAATCCCTGCAATGTGGTATTGTTGACTGTCATGCTCACTGCTTGCTGCTTGTGGATCATTTTCATCATCTTCTTGAGCTTCATGGGCTTCATCAAGGCCATTCTCCCATCGAAATCTCTCCTCAAGAAGTCCTTGCCGAAGCTTTTCCGGTGGAGACTGGCAAAGCTTGATGATGGGGACTCTAGTTCGGGTCAGAAGCCTCGCTCCTAGACCAGCTTCCAAGAAAGCCTTCTCTAGAAGACGCGGTATAGGAGATCCGGGAGCATCAGGCTGGGATGCAGACATTGGTGAAAGAAGACCAAGATCCATATCTGAAGCCTTGGTTGCGAAGCCTGAAGACAGACTCCCAAAGCATTTCAGCTGAACTGTGAGGGGTTGGAAGTCTGTTTCTGGCCTTTCCTCCTTCTCATAACTGGCAATGACCTCTCGACTAATGGTTTCAATCCTGCAACGGAATTCCTCCTTTTCTGCTATTTCCGATCTTTCGATTTCCGAATTGGAAATAACTTGAAAACAAAGCTGGTCAAGCAGGGCGTCCTGAGCTGCAATTTCCTCGGGATGAAATTGAACTGCGCGTCTGGCGTTGTACAAGTAGCCAGAACCCCAATTCGATTGGATAGGCATGGAGTTAGGGCGGCCAAGGGAGGGGGGAGTAGGATTATCAGAGCCTCGATACCTAGACTGCTGAGGGCTATTCCAGTGGCGATGGGAAAACAAGCCACTTTGACGATTTCCGCTGGGGGCTCCCCATGGCTGAGAATCAGTATGCGTATGGCGTTGATAAGGCTGAGAGGGGCGAGAATATTGAGATGTCGGACTTTGGTAAGTTCTATCTTGGGGAGGCTGCTGGGTCCGAGGATCAATAGATATGGAGAGTTGAGAGCTCATTTGGCGTCTTTGTGCCTGGTTTAGCCGCTTCCGTCCGGGTCTGGACTGGTGGGGGGCAGTGCCGGACGTTTCAACATCGGTATTCCTGTTGATTGAGTCGCTGTGAGATATAGGAGCAGATTGTAGAGAAGCCCTGGGCACAAAATCGTGTAATGGTGGGCCATTGGAGATGATCAGATTGCGCAAGTGATTTTCAAGACCTGCTTGGGAGTCACCAGGGGCCTCCACTTGAGGCTCACGCCGATGAGGAACCATCTGTGACTCGAGAAAAACAATATGCGATAGAGCAACGGAATTGGCCTTGCCGCCAGGCTCCTTGCGATAGAACTCTTCGTTGTAAGAATGTCGACCAGGGTGTGAATAGTTGCATTCCGCTCAGCGAACACTATCCCAACGTTCACTTCTGTAAAGACCAATTTCTTGAGTAATAAGGCGCATAAAACCTAGCGCGGCGAACTTGATGCATGCAACAACCTCAATTCGGTTCTGCGCTTTCTTTCAACTGGTGAAGGGAGGGGTCCTGGCAGCGGAGGCAAAGAAGTGTAGAGGTTTTGGCCTCGTTCTACCAACACGGAGTGAAAAGATGAACAAAGAAACGGAAGAAGTGGGAGACTACTAGAGAGAACAATGGATTGGGTGCATGATTGTTCGTCTGGGGTCCGTGACTGCGGCAATCAAGTCGTACAGGTGTGACGTTGAAATGTGCTGGGCGTGGTTGGAGCTGGTGAGAGTTCACTGTTTGCCAGCCCGATGCATTCATAGTGTACTACAGTGTCGTGCTCAGTATTACTCACTGTGCAAAGACTAAGTTCATGTGTAAAACCATAAGCCTTACTATATCCGTACATATCTGTCATACCAAGATTAACATGTCCATACTTCTGATAGCCTCGTAAGTTATTACAAATGATAGTATTCGCATGTCGACACAATGTATCGAACAAAACTCCCGTGGTAGATAAAAGTAGGACCTAATTGTACCTATTCTCTTCGTCCTTAAACCATGCGCCATTCCCACCCAATCAAGAAACAGTAGACTTATAGGAAAACTCTACGTACGACCTTTGCGCCTCAGGGCTATGGTATTCATTTAACAATATTTTCGATCGGATACTTTGTTTAGATAAGACTCAAATAGACACAACCTGTGGTATAACATATACCTAATGCCAGTAGTTTAATAAAGGTTGTAAGGCTCGGGAACACTGGCAAACTGGAAGTAAATTTGGGAGTGCACAGCCACATGTGGCTTCAACCATACTTCAGAGCCTTTGTCATCGTCATAAGGAAGGCGCACTACTCCGTATCTTACTCAGGACCTTTGTCCCTGCATTCAGCATCATCTTTGTCCGGGCATAAAAGCTCCTTTGCGCCCTCGCCTGGCGAAATCAGACTTTTCCTGTATTGATAAAACAAAAAGCAGCAACCTCCCATCACCTTAAACAACGAACTTCTTCAGATACGCGCGTTGATTCAATCTGCCTCGCGCTTTGCGCAGAGCTAGGCTACAGGCTGTGACCTGTTGTTGTCAGAGCATTTCCGGGATTTCATTCACGATTGCGCGACCTCTTCATCAACATGAGCGCGCCGCCTCCCCCAGGCAATCCACCCGCTAACGCGCCTGGATGCCCAAATGGTGCCCCGAAGAAACAGAAGCCAAACCCCCTTCGGCCATTGCGTAAGAATCCCAAGGCAAATCCCCTTGTTTCTCGAAGACCACCACCCAGGCCGACAGCGCAATTTGTTTCGGGTAGGCCCAATGGAACAAAGCCAAACATTGAGGAGATTCGACGCCAAAATGGTGGCTGGTCAGAGCCACCGCCACCTGGGTGCAATGACATCCCAATCATGACAACGAAGAAGGATCTTCTCGATGGTATTCGATACCACATGATGAAGTTTACTCAATCTAAAGCAGGAGGAAAATCCATCGATCCAACCGACCAGGACGACTTCGCACGACCCGTAACATTGCACCGACGAGATGCTCGCCAACCCCCTCCGGGAAGGGCTGTCAAGGCCGAAGCACCTGAAGCGCCTCCGGCCGACGAGGATGAGGTGGAAAGACAGGCGCAGAGGAAAGCTGAACGGGAGGCTCAGCGCGCCATTGACCAGGCCAAGATTGCGCCCGTGGCCAAAGATCCCAATCCCAAGCGACCGAAGAAGCAAAAAGAGGAGAAAACAACGTTTAACCGGGCCCCCAAGACTGAAACTGCCAAGAAGGCATCTGACCTGCGTTACGAAGAAGCTCTTCCATGGCACCTTGAAGATGCAGAGGGCAAGAATGTTTGGGTTGGTAACTTTGTGGACACACTTTCTGGATCTAACGTGGCTTTCATGATTGATGTGTCTGTTTTCCGCATGATCCCACTGGAGAAGTGGTACAAATTCACGTCTAAGCCGCCCTTCCAGACTTACGACATTGATGAGGTGGAGGCCTTCATGAGTAAGAAGGTGGATGTGGGCCGTTGGGTCATGAGAGATGAAGAGAAGAAAGCTGGGCGAAAGGACCTGGAGGCCACAAGAAAAATGTTCTACGGAAGCGGCCCGATGGTCAAGACTGAAAGTGCCACGTTCAAGGCTGCCTCGAGGTCAGAGAAACTGGAGCATGATGAGATTGATATGTCGGGCGATGAATTTCAAGATGATGATGAGGCTCCAATGTTTGAAAGGAATGACGATGAAGACACAAAGGACTCCAAGGACCGTATTCGTCGGGAACAACTCGGTGCCAACTTATTTGGAGAAGGTGACGAGCAAGAAGTGGACAAGGAACTAGATGAACAACTCCGAGAAGAGATCCTACGACAGAAGCTCGGCAAAGCCACCAAGAAGGCATTGATCAAGAGAGATCGAGAGGATATCTACGAAAGCGACGACTCAGAAGAGAATCCATGGAGCAGCTCGGTAAAGTCCCTTTTATCAGCTTGGGTCAAAACAATGCTAACCGATATTTCCAGTCTGATGACAACTCGTCCGACGAGGAAGAAGAGGAAGACAAGAAAGATGACGAGAAGAAGGACGTCAACAAGGACGACAAGAATCAGAGCGGTTCCGGATCCAAGGGCACCAATACTCCCTCTGGAAAGAAGCCTGAAGGCTCTAAGAAGAGCAAGTCGCTCAAGCGAGCCGGCTCGCCAGCACTCTCCGAGTCGAGCGGAAACGAATCTTCCCGCAAAAAGCTTAAGAAGAACGTCCCATCTGCCACGGGAAGCAGGTCTGGCACTCCTCTTGTTCAGGGCGGAGCCGCTCGTCGACCCACGGCTGCTGGATCTGGTAGTGATGGAGAGGCAACTGCTGGCGAGATGTCAGATGGAGCTGCACCCAAGAGGAAGAAGTTGAAGTTGGTTAGTAGCAGTGCTCGGGGCACTCCTTCAGCGTCCAGAGCTGGCAGCCCCAACCCAACCCAGGGTGGTAAGTCTTTCTTTGGACTGATTTCCAGACAAGAGTTATAACTAATATTGTATTGCAGCTGCTTCTCCTGGCTCACCTGGAACTTCAGCTGTCGAACCATCTGAAATTCTCGACAAGATCCCCGCCGAAGGTATCACGGTTAACGAGTTGATCAAGCTCTTCAACCACCGCCTGGGTGATAGACCAGGACAGATGTCTAAGAATGAGTGGATTCAGCTCGTCAAGAAGCTTTGTGACTATGGACCTGATAAGCGACTTCGCCGAAGATCGTAAAAGAATAGATACCCGATCAGGGAGGCAATATCGTGTCTTTTCTTACCCCTCTGGAGTTTCATTTGCCTTGCGACTTCTTTGTTAACGACCCCGAACCAGACGTGTTTTCGGAAACCAACAACAGTATACATCTCGACACTCTCAGTTTATTACTTAGGTATGGAGGATAAGGTCAATTATTTTAGCGCTTAAAATGGGTATATAATAGAATATCTGCATCAAACAAACTCTACCCTTTCATTCATCCATTTGCCAAGAGTACTCAAGTCCCTTGTTCCGTTCTCTACGGTTAAGTGCCTTGAACCTCTCGGTTTCAAAGCCATTGCCGCGATCGACACCATCCCAGCGATAGCCTGGTTTGATTGCATACCGATTTGGCGGCGCTGCGCCAGCGTAAACTGGCTTGCGTTTTGACTTCTTGCTCTGTCCTGTGCCAGTCTGCTTCTTCTGAGTCATGAACTGCATCATAGGATCGTTCCAGCGCTCCTGTTCTTTCAGTTCCTGGTTCATTTCTTCGTCATCGGCTGTACGCGCGAATGACATAAGCTTGGCATCTTGCAACTTCTCCCGGCGCTTACGAGCCTCTTCAAGCTGTATGTCACCTTTGAGAGCTTCTTTGGCCAGGCGTTCCTTTTCCTCTGCTTCAGCAGC
>JAAQRH010000935.1:0-32635 GCA_013186785.1 Fusarium pseudonygamai
TTATAATAATAGCTTATTAAATAAATTAAAGACCTATTAACTTAATTAATATATTATTAATATAGTTAATAATTTACTAACTATTAAAGGCCTATATCTTAATATTAGTTAGTTAACTATAGTAAGCTAGTTAGTTAGAAAGAGGGCTATTTTTAATAGGATAATATTAAGTTATAGGCCTTTAACTATAACCAGGTTGCAAACTGTATTAGCAGCCTGTTATGCCCTAAAACCCAAGCCCTGTTCAAAAATGGGATGCGCCTCGTAGGTAGGTATGGAAGTGCGGTACTTAAGGTACCTAGTTTGAATGTGGCTGGTGAATTATCATAAACTACAAACTGCCTGTTTCCCCGTGACTCGACCCTTGACGCATTCAAAACGCTCTCCAAAACCTGAAATGCATGAGATAATGAATGCATGTACCTACAAGAGGTACAGTACAGTAAATGCATCACATCCATACCTGCTGTCCCAACCCAAACTCGACCTTTTTTTGTGGCGTCGGCTATTGACCCTGTTTGAACCACGTAACTAAAACTTCATCGAGGATTTTATACTCCGCAGTCTCAGTTGCTTTCCTGTGCGCCCCGATTCCCTCCATGTTTTGGCCAACTTACATATACCGACATGTTTTTTTTTCTAGGCTAGACCGTCTGAGGAAGATCTCCCTATTTCCACAAATGCACGGGCTGCACCACCAGGTTTTATTTTAGCCCCCCTAAACTACAGGATACTGGTACATAAGCACAAAACCATCATCATGAATTTGTCGTCGTTGGAAACCAAATGCCCCAAGATCGTGGGGAAGTACAAGCGATGGCCCGGCTCAACGGGTGTCATGGATGGTAAACACTGAACGGCACAGCGTTTCCGGGAATCATTCTCTCCTTGCTCAAGCATCACGGTGATCCTCGGTAAAGAAGCCTCAAGTCTCCGAAGAGGGACCCCAAAGCCCCAAAAAAACATTGGACGTGCCCCAATGACAGTTGCCGCAAAAGTCCACGATGACCTCCAAAACAGTGTGTCATGTGGGTTCCCGGACAATCAAGGCCGGTCACCTTTCACCTTGGATTTTACCTAATTCTCCCTATGAAAACCTCTTAACACTGCCTGACCTGCACCGTGTGCCGCACGGAGTTTTCTCGGTGACCGAAGCGCTACGGGGGGCCTAGCCAATGGGAACCTCAATCCCTGGCGGCCAGAACCGGGTTTGCCGGGGGTCGTCATAGTATTTTTACCAACAGAAGGACATCAAAGGCCAGGTACGTACGGTACGGTAGGTACCTACCTAGGTAAGGTAGCGACTTGAGCTCCAGCGCTGCTCATACCTAAAACAATTTCTTCCCGTCGTCTACTTGTTCTTCCCGTGTCCCTCTCAACTACCTACCTACATACTTACTTACTTACCTATCCACCTTGTCCATCCATCAATTCAGTCCAATTCCTCTCTCCTCAGTCTTCACGGGGAACCCTTTGTTGACTTACTCCGCCATTCCTTCGTGTCGTGATCAAGCTCGTCGAGGGATGCTTGCCATTCATATCCTCTAGTTCCTTTTACCTCCCCATACCTGTTCTGTTTCTCCACATACACAAACACAAACGCTCATCATGTTGAGGAATTCGCTCTGCAGAGCTAGCTCGCAGCTCCTCCGCGGTGCTCGATGCTCTGCTGCCTCGTCTACCGCCTCTATCTCGACTCTCTCGGCCCGTACATCATCATGGAAGCTCGCCGCCGCCCGCCGTCCTCTGGCCGTTGCTGCTCGTCGCAACTATGCGACCAGCGCAACTTCTGCGCCTCCCGACCCTAACGATAACTTCCTCTCTGGAAGCACCGCTAGCTACATCGATGAGATGTACATGCAGTGGAGGCAAGATCCTGAGAGTGTCCATGTCTCTTGGCAGATCTACTTCAAGAACATGGAGAGCGGCGAGATGCCCATTTCTCAAGCTTTCCAGCCTCCTCCTAACCTGGTCCCAAACATGACCGGTGGCGTCCCTCGCCTTGCTGGCAACCTGGCCATGGAGGATGGCTCCGATGTCACCAACCATCTCAAGGTTCAGCTTCTTGTCCGTGCTTACCAGTCTCGCGGTCATCATACCGCCAAGATTGATCCCCTCGGTATTCGAGGTACCAACGACGCCAAGGGTTTCTCCAACATCAAGCCCAAGGAATTGACTCTCGAGCACTATGGTTTCACAGAGAAGGACATGGACACCGAGTATACCCTCGGCCCTGGTATCCTGCCTCGCTTCAAGCGTGATGGCCGTGAGAAGATGACTCTCCGTGAGATTGTCGATGCTTGCGAGAGAATCTACTGTGGTTCTTTCGGTGTTGAGTTTATTCATATTCCTGACCGTGACAAGTGCGACTGGCTCCGTGAACGTCTTGAGGTTCCTACTCCTTTCAAGTACTCTGTCGATGAGAAGCGCCGTGTTCTTGACCGACTCATCTGGAGTTCCAGTTTCGAGTCTTTCCTGGCCACCAAGTACCCCAACGACAAGCGATTCGGTCTCGAAGGCTGCGAGACCCTTGTCCCTGGTATGAAGGCTCTCATTGACCGCAGTGTCGACTATGGTGTCAAGGACATTGTCATCGGTATGCCTCACCGTGGTCGTCTCAATGTTCTCTCCAACGTCGTCCGAAAGCCCAACGAGTCTATTTTCAGCGAGTTCGCTGGTACAAATGGTGCCGAGGATGAGGGATCTGGTGACGTCAAGTACCATCTTGGTATGAACTTTGAGCGTCCCACTCCCTCCGGCAAGCGTGTTCAGCTTTCTCTGGTCGCCAACCCTTCGCATCTCGAGGCTGAGGATCCCGTCGTCTTGGGCAAGACCCGCGCTATCCAGCACTACAATAACGATGAGAAGACTCACCGCACCGCCATGAGTGTTCTCCTTCACGGTGATGCCGCCTTTGCTGCCCAGGGTATCGTCTACGAGTGTCTCGGCTTCCACTCTCTCCCCGCCTTTTCTACCGGTGGTACCATTCACCTCGTCGTCAACAACCAGATTGGTTTCACCACCGATCCTCGATTCGCCCGATCTACCGCCTACTGTACCGATATTGCCAAGGCCATCGACGCGCCTGTTTTCCACGTTAACGCTGATGACGTCGAGGCTGTCAACTTTGTCTGTCAGCTTGCTGCCGATTGGCGCGCCGAGTTCCAACACGACGTTGTCATCGACCTCAACTGCTACCGAAAGTACGGCCACAACGAGACCGACCAGCCTTCATTCACCCAACCGCTCATGTACAAGCGCATCACTGAGAAGGAGCCTCAAATCGACATCTACGTCAACAAGCTCATCGAGGAGGGCTCCTTCTCCAAGGCGGATATCGATGAGCACAAGCAGTGGGTCTGGGGCATGCTCGAGGAGAGCTTCACCAAGTCCAAGGACTACACTCCTACCTCCAAGGAGTGGACCACCTCTGCTTGGAACGGCTTCAAGTCTCCAAAGGAGCTGGCCACCGAAGTTTTGGCTACTAACGAGACAAGCGTCAAGAGTACTACTCTCGAGCATATCGGCACAGTCATTGGAAGCACCCCCGAGGGCTTCCACGTTCACCGCAACTTGAAGCGCATTCTCGCCAACCGAACCAAGTCGGTTGTTGAGGGCAAGAACATCGACTTCCCTACTGCCGAGGCTCTGGCCTTTGGTTCTCTCGTTACTGAGGGCTACCACGTCCGTGTCTCCGGTCAGGATGTCGAGCGTGGTACCTTCTCTCAGCGCCACGCTGTCTTCCACGACCAAGAGACAGAGGATACCTACACTCCCCTTCAGCACCTGAGCCAGGACCAGGGCAAGTTCGTCATCTCTAACTCTTCCCTCAGTGAGTTTGGTGCCTTGGGCTTTGAGTATGGTTACTCGCTTTCCTCGCCCCACGCCCTTGTCATGTGGGAGGCCCAGTTCGGTGACTTTGCCAACAACGCTCAATGTATCATCGACCAGTTTATCGCCTCTGGCGAGGTCAAGTGGATGCAGCGAACCGGCCTTGTCATGTCTCTGCCCCACGGTTACGATGGCCAGGGACCCGAGCACTCTTCTGGACGTCTGGAGCGATACCTCCAGCTCAGCAACGAGGATCCCCGTGATTTCCCCACTGGCGAGAAGCTTGTCCGTCAACACCAGGACTGCAACATGCAGATCGCCTACATGACCTCTCCTGCCAACTTGTTCCATATTCTCCGTCGCCAGATGCACCGCCAGTACCGCAAGCGTAAGTAAAATGGATACTCTTCTGTTTTCTTTAGGTGCTAACTTGTCTGCAGCCCTCGTTATCTTCTTTTCCAAGTCCCTTCTCCGTCACCCTCTGGCTCGTAGTAACATTGAGGAGTTCACTGGTGAGAACGCTGGCTTCCAGTGGATTATCCCGGATTCTGAGCATGAGACTGGTGCCATTAAGGCTCCTGAGGAGATTGAGCGCGTTATTCTCTGCAGCGGTCAGGTCTGGGCTGCCCTTCACAAGCACCGATCCGAGAACAACTTGGACAACGTCGCCATCACTCGCATTGAGCAGCTTAACCCCTTCCCTTGGCAACAACTCAAGGAGAACCTTGACCAATACCCCAACGCCAAGACCATCGTCTGGTGCCAGGAGGAGCCTCTCAACGCCGGTGCCTGGAGCTTCACTCAGCCCCGTATCGAGACTCTGCTCAACAACACTGAGCACCACACCCGCAAGCACGTCATGTACGCTGGCCGAAACCCCAGTGCTTCCGTCGCCACTGGTCTCAAGCAAGTTCACATGAAGGAGGAGCGTGAACTCCTCGAGATGGCTTTCACTGTTAAGCAGGACAAGCTCAAGGGCGAGTAAGCGGATGAAGACTGAAGGAATAGGTTTAATGGGGGATTGCAATATGGATGGTATGGTATGGTAATTGCATGGCCACTAATCGTTTGGGAGGGAAGAATTTTATAAAAGCCGCTGGATCTGGGGAGCAATTGAGCTTCTCATGTAAACCACTTGTATCATACCCTCCTAGACGAAGGACATTTTTGCCCTATATTGGCATGGGCTTGGGAACGACATAGCATGATTTCTTTTTACTGTTCAAGAGTTCAGAGCACCTGACGGGTCGTTTCATTTTCTTCATCTGGCATTGCGTAGACGATACACCTATCTCATCTACTGATATTCTCATGTGGTTCAAAGTACAAGTAAGTGAGTGGGCGGGCTTATTCTTCGATTGTGTATAGTATCTCAACAAGATGCAATGCTACCTTGGCGCGTCAATCTCAACCTGCCATGGCCGTACGACCCCGTCATCGCCCGTTGTAACTAGCATCTCCTCTTCCCCGCGCCGCTCCGAGCCGGCATCGTATCTCCGGCACCAGGTAATATGATTAACCTCGAAGGGTCCATGAGCTCCGGGTTGCGAAGTTAGGAGTCTCCAATTCGTCTGCTGTTGCTTGCCCTCCTCTGTGTTACCCATGGTTTGGTCTTGGGTGTCGATTGTCGTGACATGTTGCTCCGAGTCCTCGGCGTAAAGCGCAACGATGCCGTCACTGCCAGTACTCGCTACGAGCCCTGTCTGTGCACTCCATGTCACAGAATAGATATCGCGGGTGTGCACCTTGGGTAAGACAGATGTGCATGTCCACTCTTCTCGTAGAGATCTCCGCATCGTATTAGGGATTCCACCAAGAGCACCGGCACCACCTCCCGTACTATTCTCCTCCGCCTCATCGCCCTGCTTCAATGTCCACACCCTGATAGTGTTATCGGCAGAAAATGTCAAGAGTCGCGGGAAGCGATCTCCCTCCCGGGGTCGTTGCTCCCATTGAAGCCCCCAGACAGTGCCCTCGTGACCTTCAAGAACAGCAACACAAACCCATTCTGCATCGCCATCTTCTCGCCAGATGCGCACTGTATTGTCATAACTTGCGCTGGCTAGCACGTCGGCCGAGTAGCTGCGTCGGGCGTTGCGACCAGGGACGTCGGGACACCAAGCAACAGCCTTGACATCGCCCTCGTGTTCGTTAAGCACGGCGATAGTCTCCCACTCGTCGTCTTCCTCGGATGCGCCGATATCCTCCCATATCCAGACTGACTTGTCGCGCGAGCAGGTAGCGAGATAAGAACCCGAGGGGCTGAAAGCGCAAGACTTGATCTCCGAGTCGTGACCCTCGAGCACAAGCGTAAACTCCCACTCCTTGCTAGTAGTATCTCCATCATCGTCGCTATCATCATTGTTTCTCCTCCGGACGCTCTGCGTTGTGACCTCAACCTCGAGTCCTCCCTCGTTCTGTTCTTGGCCCTCCCAGCGCCATATTCCAGCTGTAGAGTCAAAGCTGCCAGTGACGAGACATAGGTTGCCGGGACGCAAATGGGGCTTCCATGCGACAGAGCGGACGGAGCGGGTGTGGCCTCCGGTAAGGACGCTGTGGGCCGAAGCAGTCGAGAGAGAGAACACAGTGACGGCCTTTCCGTGGGCGGTTGCGATCAGAGGAAGAGTCGGGTGAGGAACCGAGGCCCAGGCGCGTTCGTGAAGGTCAGGTTTGAGGGGCATGAGGGCAGTGATGGAGGCCGAAGTCGGCGCCATGATGAGCGAAGCCGCGAGGGCAATTGATGAAGGGCGATGGAGATTTCAATGTTCGAGAGTGTTAGTCGGCTGGACTAGGCTGTCAAGGTATTAACCAAGAAAGAGTTGAGGTGGTGAAGTTTAACAGTTCATTTGAACATTTCCCCTCCTTGGGCCCAAAAAGTTGACAATGTGATTAATGGACGATGGATGGGGGGGGATTTGAGTGATAAGATAAGGAGGTAGTACCTAAGGTTAGTAGCGAGAACCCCTCCATTACCTAGTACCTATGCGGGAGAGGTGTGTTTTTGGATATCAAGCAGTAGACAAAAAAGACTATTATAGTTATTTTTGATCAATAATATTATATTAGCCTAATATAATAGAATATTAGTGGTAATAAAATAAGTTAGACACTCTTTCCTCCCTTTAACAGCTGTTTAAACCCCCCTCCCGCTATGGTACCTTACCTAGGTTAGTAGTTGGTTAGTACCTAGGTTGAGCCAGTGACGTACTGAGCATGGATCTGGGTAAACTCACTCACGCATGCCCATGAACCAAGTTTCCCCGATACTTACCGCCTCAATTTTCACAAAATGGCAGATAGATCACTACCTAATCAATTAGGCATGTACAAACAACAGATCTAAACAACCTTTGCCTTGACCCACAACCAAGCCTCCTTCACATCACCTCCAGGCCTCAAGTTCTGCTCCCTTGCTCTCTCGAGACCCCCCTTTCTGAACCCTCCTGGAAGGAGAAGCCATACCAGAGTGATAGCACCAAGGAGCCCGACTATTATAGGCTGCAGAACCTGAACTCCGGTCTTTTGTGCAATTGCACCAACCGCGAATGGTCCCACAGCTGCACCCCCTCCTCCGACCGCAGCCGCGAACCCGATGGCACTGACGTGATAATCAGCTGGGAGTAACTTGGTTGCAGCAACCATGGCAGCAGGGAACAGAGGCCCGAGGAAGAACCCAAGAAGCATGACGAAGATGACCGAGGCGACGAAGTTGGGGACCAGCCAGTACAGCAGTTCCAACCCTACGGAGAGCACAAGGTAGACCATGATGGCCGTCTTCTCACCAGTCCTCTCTGTGACGAAGCCCAAAACAACTCGACCCAATGTCAACCCGAGCCAGAACAGTGTCACTGTCAGGCCAGCAAGGAAAGGTTTGGCATGTCGTACTCGAAGCATGAAAGTGACAATCCAACCCCCCAAGCTGACCTCAGTCGCAACGTACCCCAGGAGGAAGACGGCAACTATCCAGGTGATGGGTTTCTTGAGTGCCATGCGTGTTGTTGCACGGTCCTTGGCTTCGTCGTAGCGAACTCGCTGTCGATACACTTGGCCGGTTGCGCCCCAGAACGCGGCTGTTCCGATAACAAGCTCAACCACAGCAAGTCCTATCATGATATAGTAGAAGGTGTACCAGTTCAGTTTCCCCTCAGTTACCATGGCGGATGCGATCAGAGGGCCAATGGTACCACCGAGGCCATAGGCGCCGTGGAGGAAACCCAGGAGCTCGTTGGCTCTGTGCATGTTGCCAATCCAGGCATTGTAGCCGCTATCTTGGATGCCGTTACCGAAACCAGTAAACAGCATCACACAGGGTAGCGCTGGAAATGGAGGGTGAAGTGCCACGGGAACATAGGCGATGAGACGACAGAGAGGCCCAAGAACTGCAACGCCTCGTTGGCCTAGGGTGTAGTGTATCCAGTTATTGGTGAGTGCAGCGAATACATAACCAGCTACGGGTACGAGAAAGAGAGTAGAGACGGTGGTGTAGTTGATGCCATAGTATGTCTCGATCTGTTCACTAGTATTAGAGATGAGTAGGAGACGATTCAGTAGAACACACGCACATATGGCAGCAGAGCCTGTGTGTGGGCAGGTATGGTAGTTAATAGACCGAGTCAGTCTGGCAGAGGCAAAGGCAGTAACTTGACCTACCCCTGGAGATGCATCATTCATGCCCATGATGAGAAATGAGAAATTGGTGGCATAGTAACGATACGAGTTTATTCGAGGGCTGTTCCAATGCTCAAGTTCATTGATCGACTCTCCGCCGTCGGGCTGCTGCATGGCCTCCACAGAGCCCAGTTTCTCTTCTAACTCGTCGTCACGATGGTTCTGTTGTTGAGTCTGCTCTATCTGGCAAGACTTCGAGTTCGACTTCGAGTTCGAGTTCATTGAAGGGTTGATAATAAGCTTGAACGTTGATTCTGATTGATTTTGTAGTACAGATATGTTTGTCGGAAGAGATATGAAGTCTCTTGATACGAGACCGCATTCTACATACATGCATGATGCTACTACCTATATAAGTAAGGTACCTTAGTACCTATTGGACACGACGGGAGGTAGGGTAAATTTCTCGCTGGAATGAATAACGCATTGGATGCAGTCGTTCGGGTACAGTACCTACCTAGGTACTTACCCACTGAGAGGTCCATAATTTATTTAGGTTGCCAGTTGAGTTGACTTGAGCATCCATCCATTGTTGACTCTCCATTGTTTAATAATAAGGTGCTGGAAAACCGGGCGGGTTAACGGGACGGTAGCCCGAAACGTGCCGTGATTAGGTCCCTATTTGACCACGGAGTCAGTAGACGTCGGCGGAAGCATTCCTATCTATCATCTGTGATACTCGAGCATTATTTGAACCCAAAGCTCATACATCACAAGCAAGACTGTCAATTCGAGGACACTGTGCCCCGACTTTGTGATTTTCTCAGCTAATGGATATGGGGAGGTCAAGATTGACTTAGCCTCCCTTGAATACCTACCTACCCTGGATGGTACCTATGGTTTGTGCTCTCATCATCTGGGGCCGTCAAACAAAACAACTCAAGAGAAAAGAGACTCGGAGAATATCCTCCATCATCAATCCCAATCCAATGCACGTGTTGAACTGAGGCTGTGTAACAACCACACACGCGGGGTCTTTCACAACGTCATCGGCTTGTCCGAGCCCTCTCCTCTCCTCTCCTCTCCTCTCCTCTCCTCCCCAGGTCAGTTCAGTTGAGTTGCACGGGAGGCGGCTTAAAATACGACATTGAAATACCCAACTGTACCTGCCTACAGGGCGCCCGTGTACAGTATTTGTCCTCATAAGGCTGACGTACGTCCACCAACGCGTTGAGTTAGGGTGCCTCACCTCAGCCACATAATATACCTTAAGCTTCCAACTTCCCCCCTCCTCTATCGAGTATACTTACCTAACCTACCTGCCTCACACCAGAACCAACCGACGTCTCGCTAGGTCTGCGTCGCTTTACACTTACTTATAGATTCCCGTCCCTCTACCTTACCTACCATACAATGTCAAAAGACTACTACGAGTACGAAGAGTACTCTCGTCGTCGACGTGACTTTTCTCCCGACAACTATTCCGGTGGTGCCACAGGGTCTCAGCAACAAGGCCCTCCTCCTCCTCCTGGCGCTCCTCCTTATGCCTCAACCTCCCGTCTTGATGATCCTTACTACGGCGGCATGCCTCCTCCTCCGCGGGAGCGCATGACCCTCGAGCCTCCCGAGCCACAGAACCGCCCACGATCTGTCCCACCAAACACCACCATGGTCCGACACAGCCGCTCTCGTTCCCGTCCTCCCTCAGACGACGACGACTATGACGACAGACGGAGCTCGCGAAACCGCTCACAGAGTCCCATTACCCGCGCTCGGAACGTCGTTGATGAGAACTTCTCTCATTCCGCTGGCGGCATCGGCGCCGGTATCTTAGGCGCTGTCGTTGGTGGTCTTGTAGCTCGTGAGGCGACTGAAGCTGCAACACGCCGCAAGCACAAGACCCGAGGTTACGAAGACGAGAATGAGGACCGCACTCGTCTCGTTTCCACCATCCTCGGCGCTGTCGCCGGTGGCCTAGGAGCCAATGCTCTCGCCAATAGGGTTGAAGATTCTAGGGAGCGAGACCGACGACGCCAACTCGACTGGGAACGTGAGCGCAGCTACGTGCGCGAGCAGGAGATGCCCCGTTATGAGCAATGGAGATCCAGTGACCGTGACAGAGAGGACGATCGCCGCGATCGTGACCGTGACCGGTATGATCGCGGCAGGGCACTACCCCAAAATGATGATGATGATTATGACTTCGTCTACGATGATCCGCGATACGAAGATCGAGAACCTAGGCGACGTAGAAGCGAGGACAACTACCGCTATCGCCAATAGCCGACCCTTCTTCTTACCCCTCGACAACCTATTACTGCTTCATTATGACGTCTCACGATAGTATTTCTTTGGCTTATTTTCTTCTTGTTTCTTCTTCTCTTGGTTTATGCTGAGTGACGTTTGGAAATTTGCGAGCGGCACTAGAAGTGTTTTTCATTACCACAGGCTGAACCATCGATCTGGGTATCAACTTTTGGGGATCTCACGAGAACATGACTTGGCGCCTCTCGGATATTTACATAGTCGATACAGTTCTGTCTCTAAAATGCTTACGGTGTCATCTATGGTTACATGTACCTATGGGAGTCCTCTTTGGCGAATTCTGGGGGTACTTCTCGTATCGATTTTACTATGCATTCGCACATCAGGATAAGGATTACCGCAGCTAAATCACCTGTCCTGTTTGCAACACTCCAACTCCATGATGACGTGCCCAACCAACTCAGCTCAATCGAAAGCAACAAGACCAAAACCATGACTTGTCACAAGTAACAAGCCCATTCAATCATATTCCTTCCTGAACCGCTGTCCAACGTCGCTCGCCCCGGTTGCTGGAGTCCCTGTCATTGCTTCCAGTGTGTTCTCGAACATCCTGTTCTCGCTCCACGATCACCTTGAAGAACTGAGCTATGTCAGCAAGCGCGCGCTGCTGATAGTCAGGGACATCAAGCATTTTAAAGGTTGACTGGGTGTCGACCAACTGCTTCGCAATCACAGAATCTGGCTGGCAAAGTGTTCGGACGCACATTGCTCGGGCATTGACCTTCATGGCATGCAGGAGCCCGCCAATCTCAACAGGATCGGCTTGTCGGCGGCCATAGAAGCGAAAATCGTCGACGTGCAGGTTGATAAGTTCAAGCTGCGTCTCCAGGTCGTAGCGGAAACCAACAACCTTTGGTCGGCCTTTGTTATGCCACGCATCTGCTACCTTCTTGAGCTTGTCAGGCACAAGCCGACCCTTGTCCAGTTGCACCGTGATATAGTCATTCAATGCAGTGCTCAGGTTGAACTCCAGTTCGCAGTAGAGAAGGCTTTGCTCTCTGGCATTTAGTGAAATGGCGACCTGTGATGTCGGGCGAGACCGGATTGCGGGCTGCGCCCGACGAGAGGTATAATGAAGCTCCGTCTGTGGCTGAGTTAGTACAAATATCTGACGCTGTACTTCACCAACATACCATGTCTTTTGCGAGTTTCTTGATGTTGTCCAAAATTCCGGTCTTCTTCTGGGGCGTCTTTGCGCTTTGATCTGGGCCGCCGTCAAGACGTTCGAGCCACCCGTTATCCCCAATCATTATTTTTTCGCCCTTCTTGGAGCTTGGGTAGTCTGTCCCTCTGAAATAGAATTGCAGTGGTGAGAATACGGGAGTGTCTTGAACAACCCGACGATAGGTGCCGTTATTAGAGCCCACTGTTACGACTTGTGGGATCGGTGGAGAGTTCACTGCGATGGCTCGAGCCTGTCTCAGTCCATCGGCAGAGCTCTTCGAGCGTCGAGGCCTATTGACCAGATCCTCTGGATGGCTTACCGAATCCCTGATCATGGAGGGATCATGGGTCCTTTTCCACTCTTGAAAGGAACCCTCTCCAGCACCATTGAATCTGGATTGCGACCTGGCGTGGCTGAGGCGAAGAGGTGATGGGCGGGCAGTTTGTTGAGGGGAGTATACCGAAGGGGCATCATCGTCGAAGATCGGCTCACGCTCAAAGCTTCCCTGCCTCAAAGGAGAGACTGAATCGGGAATATCTTCCATCTCAGCTGGCCGGGGAACTGCCCCACTGCGACGGAGATTCCCAAGCTGCAACGGAGAAGGCGGGTTGATATGTCGACGTTCTGCTAGACTGGCAGAGAACAAGTCCTTGGAAGAACCCGAATGGCGACCCGGCATAAGCTCCGAAAAGGTCGGAGAATTCACATCAGAAGGACCATCTTCTCTAGTAGTCCAACCGTATGAATTCTCATGCTGTAGAAGTTTTGGTTTGTTCTTTCGTGGTGTTGACCTTGGAGTAGTCATCGTAGACTTTTTCTTGAACTTAGCGGCCTTCGTTGGGCTCTTATCGACTTGATGACTGAAACTTCAGCGAAATTAGTTGGAAATATAGATTAATAAAAACACATGACATACGCGTCCGTAATCTTGTCAACTTGGCTCTCAGTCAAGTTCATGCGAATATGAAGGGGTTGCTTGACAAGACGCTTGCGCGGAGATAGCGAACGCGCTCGCGACTCGAATTCTGGTGAGATATCCAGGAAGTCTCCTCTCAAAGGCGTCAATACAGATGCTGAAGGATCAGAGTAGCGCCCTCTAATCGAACTGTCTTGTTGCATCGAGCCCAGAATCTCCGAATCCCAGTAGCTACTTGACAGTAGCTCCGAGTAATACAGGTTGATGGTGACATATCACGGTGGAGGTTCAGGTAAAGTACTGGAACGAAAGCCAGGAGGGAAAAAATAAATGTTAGAAGGGTGAATAAATGAATGAATGAATGAATGAATCAGGGACTTCGGATGGCCCCGTTGAAAACTTGGGTGCGAATTGTGGTCAGCTGGCAACAAGTGTCAACGATAATGCAACACTCACGATCCTCTGCCGCGATTTTGGGAGTCTTGTACCGCCTCATTGGAGTCTTACTTATGCTACCTTGCTGTTAAATTGATCTCTAAGTCCCCAGCAAGGCTTTTTCGAGATACTCACCTCATCTGCTTGTCACAATTTAACACGCCCTGCAACACCGTCGCAAATATCGATTGTAACTAATGAGAACGGTGTTTCCATCTGTAATCAATGCCACTGTCGAACCAAAGCTGAGGCGTGAAAGGGCCGTGGAACCTCAAGGAGGTTAATACCTCTTTTGTTGGCGAGGCAGCTACCACATCCATTGCTTTATCTTCGGCGACTGGCAGTTCTCTTATGAAAGGTGGAAGCGACCTGTCGCTGGTGAATAACCCAAACTTCCTTGCAAAGTTGGCGTTGGGTATTTCGCAGTCCCTGACCTGGGCATCGAACTGCTGTTTGAATGTGTCATGGGCCATAATGACGGAATGATTATCTTGGACCAGCGCAGGCTTCTGATTCTCGTTCTTTCCGCTTCCTTTGTCTGTCACGCGAAACATATGTATAATTTGAGTCATCTTTTCCGAACTGATGATTTTGGAGCTTAGTGATCGACGGTGATGACTGCGCTCAGTCTGTGCCTGATGCTTTTCCGTGGCTCTCCTTTTGGGTAGGTCGCCGAGGTCAATTGACTTTTCACCGACCAGTCTGCCCTTATGAATCGTATTCTCATTCCATTGCATCTCGTAAAACTCTCTGGCCTTGAGCTGACGAAACGCACGGGTACCCCCGTCGCGAGATGAAACATACATTGTATGTTCTATCATCCAGCTCTTTCGTATACCGATACCGCTTGGGTAAAGCGATGACCTTGCTATTATAGGTGAGTAGTCTGAAAGTCGAGTGCGATATCTTTGAGGGTGGCTTTTCCTCCAGTCTGTCAGGGCAGTTGTCGGTATAATATTGGACGTGACAGTTGTGAGGTGCGGGACATGAGGGAGTTCGAGATCAGTCTGCTCCTTTTGTCAGAACTAATGGTTGTCATGAGTCCATTGAGGGTTTCCCCACATGTCTGTTCAAGTGATCATGTCTCCAACGCTGAAATGCTGCACCTGGGTCATCCGAATGATGGCAATCGACTTCAATCATCTCGTAGAGTACGCCTCCTGCGTACCCAAGGAACTCATCGCCAAGGTGGTCTCTTAATACTAGGAAGACCTAAATCACGTCAGAAAGCATTCTTTGTCGTTGTAGAGGCATCTGACAAGCCGGATTCCATCACGGTACTGGTAGTTGCGAGGTATGTGGGCGCAATATCTCACAAGAACGTTGCGGCATTCTGCGAGGTATCTGTTAGTTGACGTTCTAAGTTTATCTCATGCCTATACTGACTCTCTTCGTCAAAAATATCTGTGATGTTCAAGGACCGGTCTCTTGCGAGATAGGCAGAAAATTGTGTGGTATCGCCCATTCCCAATATCACTTGGTTTTGAATAATCATTCGTTCAAGTCCGAATAGCAGCTTACAAGCCTTTCAAGGGGGTGATTCGCAAAGTATATCGCGTTTCGACATTCAACATGTGAACTCTTTTATTCGATGTACATGGAAAATCACAGGGCAAAGTTGTCGCGAACCTAGTGGAAGGGACATCTTGAGGTTGTGCTCCAGTGCAACGACACTCGTGATACATACATCGCCTGCGGCTATTGAAAGAATGGCGACTTCCATTTTCGAATGCTCGGCACTTGGCACACAACAGGGAAGTTCAAAGGCAGAGTTCCTTCTACATCACCTGATCTCTAGGGTAGTCATATGTACAGCTTTGGTAAAGCTCAGGAAATCGTTCGTTGAGGCAGGAGAGCAATTCTGTATCAAATGTGGTGTCACGTAGGTCGCTGGGCTTTCCAGCATAGAAATACCTGAGTACCAGGTACCTAATTAAGCCAACGGGACGACTCCTTCTCGCACGCTCACTCGCTGAAGGCTACATGGGTATTACATGGAGAGAATCATCACAGTCAAATCTTCTAGTCCAATATGGCGAGCGGAATTCCTTACACACCGTAAACTGAGAACAGGACCAGGACCTTCATGTCTTCATTCAACACAACCCCAGTCGATTACTAACGCCAGACCGTTCATTGTTACCTTAGGTAGGACTGGATCTTGGAGAAATGAGATCTCGGCCTCCTGCCCGGCATTCGAAGGACCCACTTCCGGACGCTGCAGTGCGACCCAGTGCACGGGCGCAGTTAAGATATGTTAAAATCCAGCAGTATCTCATGTACCGGTACTAACAGGATCCATCGTTCCCCGGCTCCCCTGCAACCGAGACAAAAGCCGGACCCGGTTGCGGCTTCCCGAAATCAACTCCCGATTTCCCAAATAGGCAGTCTCGATTCCCTGGTCTCCTCTTCGCTCCAGAAACCCCACACTCAAGACAGCTCGACCCCATGACGACAAGTGATTATTCGTCTCGCCAAACCACGAAGCGGATATTTTCCGTTGGCTAGAACATTTCGGCGCAGAATCTCTATCTAAAAACATGCGCCATACAGCAGATATGCACTCCACATCCCGTACCGAAGTCTGATGCCGTCAATTCCCCTCGGGTCTGAGTAGCACCGGACTTCTGCTTACTACATGTCCGGCCAGACCCCCGGCATGTCTGGATATCATGCCTATCGCATTTAGCATATAATATGCGACCCCCCATCAACTCTGCCTCTTGCTTCCTCAGATTGATCACACCAGTAGATACCTAACTAACCAACCCACGCCTCTTCTTCTACTACACAATGTCTCAATCACAGCCCGATCGCTCCCCATACTATGATATTGGTGAGTAGTCTGACGCTGTTGGCCATACCAACCAATTGAATTCTGACATCGCTAGTCATTGTTGGAGCTGGCCCGGTTGGCCTCATGCTCGCAACATGCCTTGCTCGCTGGGGCTACAAGATCAAGCATATCGATAACAGAGCTGAGCCAACACCTACCGGTCGAGCTGATGGCATTCAACCACGCTCTCTGGACCTTCTTCGCAACATGGGCTTGAAGTCAGCAATCATGGCTCATCATCCAGCTCGTGTCTACGAAGTGGCCTTCTGGGATCCAGCTTCGTCAGGAAAGGGTATCGCCCGGACTGGAACATGGGCCAGCTGCCCTGATTT
Organism: Fusarium pseudonygamai; assembly: GCA_013186785.1. Taxonomy (NCBI): domain Eukaryota; kingdom Fungi; phylum Ascomycota; class Sordariomycetes; order Hypocreales; family Nectriaceae; genus Fusarium; species Fusarium pseudonygamai. The sequence goes on from JAAQRH010000935.1 coordinate 16,449, forward strand.
TATCGATGCTCGATACCCTTTCACAACCTTGTTACACCAAGGTCTGATCGAGCGTGTCTTCATCTCCGACCTCGAGAAGAATGGAGCACAGGTCCAACGGCCATGGACAATCAAGGGATTTACATCCGATGAGAAGTCCAACCCCGAATACCCTGTCACTGTCGAATTGGAGCATGTCGACGGTACTGCCCAGGAGACCATTCACGCCAAGTATCTCTTTGGTGGCGAGGGTGCAAGGTCATTTATCCGCAACCAGCTTGGCATTGCCGTTCACCACAAGGATCCCATCGCCCATGTTTGGGGTGTCATGGACGGTGTCGTGAAAACCGACTTCCCTGATATCAAGGTAAGCTGAGCTGCTCAACAGGCCTTATTTTATGGTTTACTGACGACGCTCAGATGAAATGTACCATACATAGCGAGCACGGCTCCATCATGGTCATTCCGCGAGAGGACAACATGGTCCGTCTTTATATTCAGATTGCATCGTCTACAGATGCCGATTGGAACCCCAGACGAACGGCCACCGAGGAGCAAGTGCAAGAATCGGCAAAGAAGATCTTGCAGCCTTATTCTATTGAGTGGGAGCGTGTCGAGTGGTACTCCGTCTATCCTATCGGACAAGGCATCTCAGAGCGATACACTCTGGACCAGCGAGTCTTCCTTGGTGGAGATGCTTGCCATACACATAGTGTAAGTCCTCTCGTACTCCAACTATCACCACGCGCTGACGCACCCACAGCCCAAGGCCGGCCAGGGAATGAACACAGCATTCCTTGATGCCCAAAACCTTGCTTGGAAGATCCACGCCGTTGAATCCGGCTTCGCCAGCAGGGAAGTCCTCAAGACATATGAAACCGAACGCAAGCATGTCGCTGAGTCTCTCCTCGATTTCGATAACCGATATGCCAAGCTTTTCTCTCAGCGGCCACCCGCCGCTGCTGAGGTCCAGGCAGCGTCAGCCAACCATGGCAAGAATGATGTTCAGGATAACGAGTTCATCAATGCTTTTAAGGAGTCGTGCGAGTTTACCAGTGGATACGGTGTTTACTACAAGCCCAACGTCTTCAACTGGTCACCAGAACATAATGCACAATCTCCACTGATTCACCCCAAGGGGACCAAGCTACGAACCGGCCGCCTTTTTATAAACTCTAATGTAACAAGAGTAGTTGACGCCAACGTTGTGCATTTGGAGCAGGAAGTACCCCTGAACGGCGCGTTCCGATTGTTTGTCTTTGCAGGTGTCCCTTCGAAGACCCGCCAGGCTTTGAAAGATTTCGCCAATCATCTCGGTAGCCAGCGGTCGTTCTACGCAGCTTATCAGCGGCCCGATCTCGACAAGGTCTCATACCATGAGAAGCATCTCCCACACAGCCGATTCTTTACCATCTCCACGATTTTTTCGTCCAAGAGACCTGAAATCGAAATCTCTCGCGATGTGCCTGGAGTACTTGCCCGATATAGGGACCATGTTTATGCTGATGACCGGTCCGATGCACGATTTTCTCAGGCGAAGGCTGTAGCCCATGCCAAAATGGGTATTGATGAAGAGCTTGGCGGAGTGGTCGTTGTCAGACCTGATGGATATGTAGCAATCGTGGTCAGCCTTGTCGAAGGCAGCGGAACAGTGGATGCTTTGAACGAGTATTTCTCGACCTTTTGCACAAAGAAGTTGGGACCTACTTTGGCACAGCTGTAGGGGTTGGAGATTGCTGACCCAAGAGGTTGTTGAGACACGCTGATTTGATATAAATGATGACTTTAGCGAATGTACATATACAGTGTTTAGCTCATCTTACAATCGAAATTATTCCATAAGTAAGTACCTATAAAAGAAAAGAATTTCCCGACAAGCGATTGACAGGTGGCCATGTGTCCCTTCCGTACAAGAAGCTCAGCGAATCAATCGCGAACCCTGCCATTGCATATCCGTAGGCGCCAACAAAATCCGATAACCTCAGCCGTGGGGGTGAGCGATCGAGAGTCCTGCCTCTAGAGAACAATTAATGTCAAAAGTTAGCATTGATTTACTGGTCTTTGTCCTATAACTTCTTGGCTTGAGCCCACCTATTCTGGGAACCATTTACTACTACAAAGTACAAACTTACCAGGGGGTAGATTCATAACTTAGAACAAAAGGTCTTTGTCCTTGTTTTTTATTTTATTTCAGGTGCAAGATCTTATTTAGGTTGGAAAGCCAGAGAGTTTTATACAGTCTTAAAATCGATCAACCGAGATCTGTTCAAACGTCTCACTCCATCTAACCTTACCCTCGTGCGCTCAGAAGACCAATTTCAGATAACAGCAGTATTCATCACTGCCGTTTTCATCATGCTGGGGTGAATTGGCTCCTGAGATCATCCAATTCTACCTGGTTGATACCTTAGGTGGTAAGGTACCTATTTGAATTTGGCCAATCGCGGCGACGTCACGCGTAGCCCCACCTGACCTGTCAGTGCGGGCGCACTGACCTCCATCTGCACGTCCTGAGAGGCTGAAAGACTTCACGTCTTTCAACTGACCACTGTAGGCAACCTTCCACAGGACATCATCCCCTATGGGCTTGCGTGGCCGTGATGGCATCACCGGAACGATTTGGATAAAGGAGACCTAATTGGGAAGTGGCTGTAGCAACCCGACGCGACGCCATTGTCGTCGCACTCACGCGTCTTGGGCCCGAGCTCGAGTGATCTGGCGTGGTAGAATAACGAACTCGATTCTTCGACTCGAACCCTCCTCCTCTCTTCTTCCAACCATCAACATCAACTGCAGCTTCGATCAGCTTCATTCTGACTCGTTCGTCACTTCGATTCTTGTAAGAATACTTTCGCATTAGCTTCGCAGCTTCTCGATTTCTTTCGATTCACCGCTTGTACTTTACACTTGACACTGCTCGATACTGCTCAACACTGCTTGACACTTGCTGGCACCTGCACCACGGTTTGCATCTGCTTTATTGTCACTGCGATACAATATAACAACAGCACGTTGCTGGTAGCACTGGTTGCTTGTTGACATTGCACTTCCCTGTCGGCTGTTTACTTCTTTCCCCGTTTCCAACTGGATCGCGACAGCTTCATTTCACCACTTCACTTCACTTTTCTTCTTTCACGAATCGCTACTGCTTCGTCTGGACCAAGTTCCACATTGCACTTTCTAATTTTCACTTCAAACTGAATATTTCGCTCGTCATGTCTTTCTCGCTTGAATCGCGCATTTCGGTCCACCAGTCCGCTAATCAAAGGGGAAGCTACGTGCCTTCGCATATCGTGGAAGCTGCCGAAAGGCGTCGGGAGCGACAGCAGCTACAAATCATTTCCAAGGCTAAGGCAACTACCCAGGTCCAAGTCTCCCTGCCTTCGCCAAAGGTTGAGTTTGTTACTCCTCCCAGGCAGATCAGGCGCCCTGCTGCGCGTCTTTTGATCGACTCACCACTTCCGCGCCGCGAGATTTTTCAAGATCCCGTTCTTCACCAAAGATTCATTGACACAGAGTCTCCCCCCAATCTTGATCGTTACAGCAATCAAAAACCCCGACCCAAACCACAGGCCGAAACTGTCAACACAAATGACGGTGCCCCCACCACACCCACACCCAAAACTCTCACTACCTCTACCTCTATCTCTGACCCCAATCTCGTTGTTGTCGATGGCATACAGACACGCAAGCGTCGCGCCGAAGATACTGAGATCGACCTTGTTGCCGCACAAATCGGTGTCACTGACACTTCCACCCCTATCATTACTCTTCGCCAAGGAGAGACTGTTCCTAGCGAGGAATCTGGCCAACAGGCCCATGTAAGCGCATCTCTCTCTTATTTACATGCTTGCCCTTACTCACCTGATAATACAGACCTCTAGCCGCATGCTCGGAATCACAACCGGAGCCAGATCTATCACCAGGATGATATCTAGCCTCTATTCGGCCTTCACAGGCATTGGTGAGACGATCACCAGAATCTGTAAGTTCCAACCTCCCCATGACATTGACAACCTTATGTTCTTTCTGTTCTAACTCGTTACTAGTACGACCTCAGTCCTATCAAATTGCAGAATGTCGCTCTTACTTGAGTGAAAACCAAGTCAGCAACAAGCGTGTCAAGATCAGCACCAGTTGTGATGACAACACGGTCTCCAACACAGGCGCTCCTGGGCAGAGTGCTGGGCTCCGCTGGATCGACCAAGACGGCCTTATAACGTTGCTGGCTGACTACAAGTACTTCGCCAAGTCTTTCATGACAGTCTGGGAATGCCTCGCGCAAGGAGCCCGACAGGAAGCAAACAAAGACCTGGCACCACTGAGCACCGACATAGTCGATGCCGTCAATCGTTCTGACGCGTTAAACTATGACTTTTACGATATCTTCACTTTGCAACTGCAGAGGATCCACGACTACTTGAACAGAATCTACGAAATCGGCGTTATCGTCAAAATTCGAGACAACAATGAATTTGTTCCTTCTATTCTTGATTACGGACTCTCTGCAGAGTTCGCCGCACACCTCGAATCGATGAAGCACTTTCTATCCGGTCCCGCGCTTCCTGTTGTTTGCAACAATATTCTCAAGAAGTATGGGGAAGATTACTGGAACGTTTCACAGGCATTCCTGGATCGAGTTGTGCTTGATATTAAGGCTATCCTTCGCAACCTTCCTGCCCCAAGCTATGTCGACTCTGAAGAGTATCGTGGCAAGCTACAGGACATGTTCCCTACCCCACCACGAACTGACCTCGAAACGCGTTTCTTATTGCCAGGATCATTTCCTGAATCCGATGAGCTTAAGGAGCAAATTGAGACAAAACCTGATGAACAGACTGCTTCGCCCACTGAGGCAGTAGCTACAAAACCCGCCGTTCAGGCTACTCTGCCTGAGCCAGTGCCATCGTATCCTCGCCCTGATGTCCCTCGCCCTCACTACTACAAAACTGACTTTCTTCGCGCTGGATTTGCTCATGAGAAGATCAAGCGGATAACACCCGCGGATTATCGCCAAACCTTTTACGAGGAAAGCAACGAACATCAAACCCTAAAGACCAAACACATCACCGACTTCACTCCTAAGGTTCCTCTTACCTCAAATGAAACCGGAACTCTCCGATCTATTCTTCGGAATCGACGAAAACATCCGTCAAAGGTCACGCCCAAGCGTCTTCGCGTAACATGTCGACCCAAGGCTGTACGCTTTACAGACGACACGATCAGTCCGAAACCAAGAACACGTCTAGGTCTAGATGTGCCAAAACAGATTAACTATGACGAGGAAACGGGAGATGCCATTCCCCCGACCCAGGCATTTCAGGAGCAACGCCCTCATTGGACTCGTCGATGGCTCAACATACCACCTGCTCCCGCCGAGGAACCACCCAAAAAGACCACATTCAATCCTTTTAGCATTGACGAATGTCTCCGCCGTCGCCGCTTAGAGGAACACGATGGACGTGACTTTCATACGCGTATCAGAGAGTTATTTGAGCTTCCCTCCATTGATCTCCAGATCAGTGACGACTCGAGGGCCGGAATTGACCAGGAAGTCCAAGAGGCCACCCGGAAAGCTGCTGAAGAGGCTCGTTTGGCTGCTGAGGCAGTGCAGCTTGAGGCGGAAGAAAAGGCTCGGAAAGAGCGCGAGGAACGCCTCGCTCGATCTGGAGGACTTCGCGAGCCTAATCAGACATTCGTTGCACCTGTCTCACCAGAATGGCACACAAGGGCAATGAACACACTCAACGCTGCATCGTCCACGAGCCTTGCGAAGTCTGCCGAGGGTGTTGACCTCCGAAAACACGACTTTGCCAAGATCGTGTCCTCAACTGAATGGCTAAATGACGAAATTGTCAACGCGTCTCTTGTCTGGCTCGATCGAGCTGTCAACTCAGCTGCCGGCATTAAGGATGTCAAGCGGAACACGCGCAAGATCTGGACTCCGGGCTCATTCTTTTTCAAACGCCTTCAAGATCAGGGTACCGGCAATACCCAGAGGACCCTGCGCCGATACGGCATCGAGAAAAGAAACTTCCTCGACATCGACACTATACTCTTACCCATTTGCGAACATTCGCACTGGACATTACTCGTTATTCGGCCCTCCAAGCGAACTGTTGCCCACATGGACTCGATCAATGCAGGTGGCAACCGTTCTTACACCGCGCGTGCCATGGCGTGGATCCGAGACATTTTGGAGGAAAAGTTCGTTGAAGATGAATGGAAGACCATTCTCCACGAGGCTCCTCTACAGAACAATGGCCACGACTGTGGTGTTCATACTATCACTAACGCCATGTGCCTCTCCTTGGGCATTAGTCCTATTGAGGCATACACGGCTGACGACATGCCCACTCAACGTATTCGCATCGCTTGCATGCTTCTCAACGGCGGGTTTACAAACGATTTTGACCTCAGAGTTTATTAGGATTCCAATACCACGTATCGGATAACACTTATCAAATATAGACTACTCAATCATGGCTTATGGAAGGGGCAGGCATGGCTTTTTTGTACAAGGCGTTCAGGCAGAGGAAGTACCGGGGACAGTACTGGGGAAAAGTGTTTCGGGTGAGATACCACTGCATTGCATTCATTGTCGGAGTTATAGCTATCATTTGATCCACGAAGGAACGACTGTTGGTCTAGCCTAGCCGCAGTGCTGGATGAATAAGTACATAAATACAATTCTCATTAGCCAATTTTCTCTGACCTGTATCATGAAGCATGCTCGTGATCAGGTGCCTAGCCCATGATAAGACTTGGTGTTTCTTATGACTGTTTCATAGAAAACATGAATCACCTTCTAGACTCCCTTGCTTACGAGGCTTGCATTTGCGTGTTATCACAAAATTTCCCGTGTTGACCTCTGGTCTGCCACAGACAGCAACCCGGGTGTGCTGTGAGTGGCCTGTAAATAACCACAAACCTGAGAAGACAAGACCTGAAGGGTTCTGTGTGCTTTTGGGCAGTCTCGAGAGAAGCGCGAGCCAAGAACTACATGACAAAAGCGACGATCACGCAGATTTCTGGGCCATTAGCGTGCCATTGTATTCCGCATTCCCTTAGGTACAGTTGCTAACTCGTCAGCCATAAGCAAGCGTCATAAACGAGCGTCAGAGACAACAGCAACAACGGGCCTGTGATGCCAACCCCCACAACACCACAAGCCAAGTGGGCGATACGTGGGCCTCTGAATCTATTGGGACTATGGGATCAAAGTCGTGTCGTGTCGTCCCCTCTCTTACTATTCTATTACGCCGAGGTCGGCCATCGATAAGTTTCGGTGTCACCATCTGACCCTTCGCTTGGACGATCGAATGGTTGGGTCGAATTGAGTAATTTCTCGTGGCCCAAACATGTGTCAACAGTAGGCGCTTGAGCCGGCGCTTCTATTCCAGAGGACAAATGGAGCAAAACTTGGTGATTCGCTCAACTCGGTATGGTTATAGGCAAGAAAGCCTAAAGGCCGGGACGCTACTAGGCTACCTAGAAGAATACAACCTTCATTCAGCCACAGCACAGGCACACTGGACGTCCACCTTGATCGCCCTCAAAACGAGGATAGCTCAGATGTGCTGCCAGAGAGAAAGTTCGATTCCAGGAGAGAGGATTCTGTGTAAAGTGCTAGTACCTTACCAACCGCCGCCCTCTGTTCACCATAGTGGAAGAGAGATCACAGAAGGCTTAGCATTTGTTGGTGGCTCGCATGGGACGGACTCATGGAGACCCTTAAGCTTGGCAATGGGATTCTATAAAGACTGTGTGTAGCAAACAGATTCCGACAAAGAAAGGCCAGATCTACCAGGGGCGTTCGAGTAGAACTAACTGATAACTTGGACGTTCCACCAGGCCCAGAAGCCTTGACATATCCGAGGCCCATGCAAAGCGGCGTGCATGCTTGTTAAGTTGGCTCAGGAACTTGGGGCCATTCGAAATAAGGTAGGTATCGCATCCATGGCCACGGTACGCCGACACTAATAGGCGCGTGGTGATCCAGGATCCTCAGCCGCAGGGCACTATTCAATATGTGGAAGCGGTTTTGCCACAGGCAATGCACCAGAAAGAAGCGGATCGAGAAATAGGCCCGTCAATATCCACGCCCTAGGTAAGTGACGATGGCCGGTTCTGGTGTTTAGACGAAAGTTGAAATGAGCTGAAGGCAAAAGGTTTCTGTTTGTTGGTTTGTTTGTCATACGCGGGGTTTGCTGCCTGTAGACGAACCAGACTTCGATAAGTCAGATGCCTGCCTGCCTGCCTGTCCTGAATGGCACGATCTGTATTTTACCAAACGGGGCAGTGCGAAACGATGTTACCAACTTTTACCGCTTATTGAATTGAACTTATGGGTATCGCATCGCGTCCACAACTACAGGTAGCGACTCTGTGTAGGCAGGCAGGCTACGGAGCTGGTCCGCCCGGTCATCGTTGATTCTTCTCACGATCCTTCTACCGATGCGGACCGATCTTGGAAAGAAATAGAGACGCCAGGGATACGACACCATATTAAATGTCGCAAATATACACGGCGTCGTCCGCTTACTGGGCCGCGCGCTGTGGGGGGGGGCCATTGCATTGGATCGCATAGCGACTTCGCAGGGCATCGACCGCACCGCGTCTAGCCTGTACGTCAGCAATGTGAGGCGGTGCGATATAACTCTTGAGGAGACGACGGCGCCAACGGCATCCTCTTCTGATGCCCGTAGGCAGGGTCCCGACTCATGTCTCCAGCTTGGGTGCGAGATGCCTGTGTCAAGCAAGCAAGTTCCGGGCCGTTGCAGCGGCGGAAGCTTCCTGACATGGATGGTCTGGCTGCAAAATCGGAGACAGGAAAATCGATACTAGTTAGTTTCAATAAAAGCTTTTCTTTGGGGCTTCGAAAAAGTCTTCTGGAACGCGCCGAGAAGGGAGGGGAGCGGAGGGCTACGGAATTGGCTGAATCTGGGACCAACTCTGCCGGGGCGACAACGAGATCGTGGAGCGTGTGTGGGTAGGCTTGCAGGCAATTACGACAAAGAAATTTTTCTCTGCTTCCAACCCTTCTTCCTCGGATCGGGTGCGATGTGTTTCGTTGGACTCGGTGGTGATAGATGGAGACACGGCGAGGCCGGTTGGTGTTGATGAGTGGTGACACCTTAGGCCACTCCCCATCCAATCCAAGGGCTGCGGTACCTAGGCTAGGCTACGCCAGGCCAGGTAAGTAGGTAAGTTAGCAGAGCAAGGGCGGGTGTGGTGTGGTTCGTGTAAACGTAAGTAAACAGATACCTTACCTACTCCAGCGCTCCAGGGCCATTTGGTCCAATTAGGAAGGCTTCCAGAACGAAATAAAACGGAAGCTGGAGTACTCCGTACCTAGGTGCAGAATGTTTCTAGAAGGATTCCAGCACGGGAAGGCTTCCAGAATAAGGTAAGCCAGCTCAGTCCAGCTCAGTCCAGTCAGTCCAGCCCAGCCACAGCCACCAACAAATGAAGAAACAAACAAACAAACAGCTTCAGGCCCAAGCCGAGAGAAGCATAGCATCTCCTCATTCGGTTGGCATTCTGTCTGTCGGTTTCATTGTTGTCATGGCTCGTGCTTCTGCTCCTTACCTGATGTATGCTCAGGGACCCTGTTTCTTTAGCCTCGTTCATCCATCCATCCATCCATCCATGGCTGTTGACCACAACTTACTAACGTAGTGCAATATCGTTGGAAAGAAATGGTGTGCCGTACTGTCCTGTGCTGTTGAACCTGGCTTCCTGTATTACTCGAAACCCTGACGTACATTATGTATGCATGTAGCATTGCACCATGGGTAGTTCTCGATCTCAGCCGCCGCGGGTGTTGGGCACAATCGTAGTGCATTGCACGCACATGGGTTTGATCCCTACGAGACTACTTGTCAGTGCCATTATGTCCACTTGTGAACTGTAGCTGCCTTGGTGTGTTGTCGATGATGGCTCGAGCATGACATACAACATCGTGTCCGTTTTCCTTCTCAGGGAACCCGCAACATCAGTCCGTTTGCAAAATAAAGTCTCAGCCCTGTGCCATGCTTCTAACGTAGTTAGACCTACAAAAAACCGTTTGGGTGATAGGAATGACGGCATGGTCCATTCCAAAGGATCCCTCCACATTCTTGTCCCTCAGAGATGTCCGTTTTGCGGCTAAGACAGCTGGAGCTTTCTCATTACACATGAATTGGCGTCGGTATGTGGGCGTGAATCACTGTCATCATGATCGACAGCCGATGCTGTCGTCCATCCATCAGCATGCCTAACCAGCCATCAACCACCACTCCTTGCTCTTACATACGTGCGTTGGGAACTCAACCGACCATTTGTTGGCCTCCACTGCTGAGATGATATTGTCACCCTAGACTTGAGGACAAGCTCCTGAATCATATGGCGCCACAATGTGGTCAGATGTTTCGTTGAATGGGTCAGAACTCCACTGACAAAAGCCGGTCCGGTAACGAGATATGAATTAACAAGTACCTCAGAGCAGAGAGTCGAGGTGCGCTGAGATGAAATTTCGATGCCCTATTGCCTACCTTGGCTAAGGTGCCTGATCAAAGAACGGGCGTAACAAGGTCACGATTCGACATCGGGCATCTCGATATGTATCTCCATTGTCAACTCTTGATATCCGAATATATTTCATGGTCTATACTCACTGCCTAATCTGCAGTCATCACTGAAAACAGAGACTTTCCTGTTATCCTCGGAGTATGACGCACAAGGTGTTTGAAAAAGAAGCATTTGGGACAAGACTGCGAGGATTATTAGATGCATTCTATTGCTAATACTTGTTCGATTTGAAGCCACAGTGGCTCGCCTAAGCGCGGCTATTCATGGCGTTTGTTCCTAAGCTATTATCGCGCAATGTCAATTGGTCACCGTGCTTGTAGAAGAAAAAAGCCGTGACGAATCCAGTATCTCGCAGTTTGCGGCTCTTCTGGGCGATTCGGCATCTCTCCCCGCCTCCAGGACGAGGGGGGTACCGGTACATAAAAAGTAAGGGAGATCAAGGATCCAAGGGTCGTGTTGGAACATTCACCGACCTTTCGCCCTTTGACCACTATGGCCAGGGGCCAGCAAATCACACCCATGCCGTCAACATGTGCCCTGCATCCAGCACGATCGACCAAGATGTCGCAGTGGTAGTCAGAAACTCTCCAAGTCGTGTCATGTCGTGGTGCGTAGCAAACCCGGGCGGCTGGGCAGGATGGCGCCTATTTGAAGTCTCTGAAGGTCGGTAGCCGTGAATACAAACTGACAAACAACCACACCTATTTCCCACTATACCAGAGGAGTTAGGGGTGCCTAGAGTGCTAGGGACGGGAGCTTGGGGAAGCCCAGTTTCTTTTCTGCTGTACAGTACACACGCAGCGTGCTATATAATTCTTGACGCGGCCAATAGGGTTAGCAGGATGCTATCATCGCGATCGGCCCAGCTACCGCTCTCTAGCTTCAAAACCAAGATGAATTTGAGGGTTGAAGGCCTGAAGGCCCAGTCGCAAGGCCATCGCTCTGTTGCAGGGGGCTCTGCTCCACTGAATTAGAGGCTCAGGAGGGGCACCTGGTACTGAAGGACGGCATTTGATTGATCTTGTGAGAGGGCCAGATTAGGTACCTTAGTTAGTAAAGGTCTCCACTGTTTGGGACCGCGGCGGTTGACAACAAGGCAATAAATGGCTGCCAAGAGGTCATCGACTTCCATTGTCAGTTGGCAAAGACAAAGGCCGCCTGAGGGGTCTTTCCATGTATCAATGCAGTAAATGCGCGAGAGGTTGATTGTTGTTCATCACTGATCACACACTTTCAGTTTCGTGGCAGGGCAGGCAATCTGCACACCACTTTTTCGGTATTAACAAGATATCGCAATGCAACGCATCTGATGCATGCATGCATGCATTGTGCTCTAGATTATAAACTCCTTCCGACGTCACGAACTTGATATTGATCAGTGAGAGGCATTTGTGACGCACAAGTCGATGCCGGCTACCTATAGTAGGTACCCAGAGCAGCCAGTGGAGGTCAAGGTAGACCCCATCGATGACGATCCCGCCTTGGTTTTTGGTTGCCCACAGCCCGCCCACTCATCCATTCATTCATTGGATCAGGTCGGGTCGGAGGACATCACTGATCACGGCTAGGGCTACCAGTTGTCATGGGGTGTAAATCTCCCGTTATTGCATGCCCTGGTTGCCTGGTGATCATCGGATCGAGCCCAGACCAGAGATCCATGAATACTTTGAGTATCGCAATGAAAGATCATGAGGAGGAGGTGATTGAACACACCACATTGATTGATCTACCTTTGATGGTACGGCACACATTCTTCTCACAAGAGCCATCGATCGATCCCTTCATTCCGTCACAAAGGGCCATTGGAGGTGAGAGCGTGCGGGGAAACCTGCCACCATTGGCTCGTCATATGCATTATCCCCGCGCCGATATTGATATGTAATGAAAAGTGCATTGTAATGGCGTGTTGTGTTGTGTGTCCGCGCTGCGCTGTATTTACCTCTGTGATCATCTTGTTCTGGTAGAGCTAATTCACCTGAATGAATGACTGGCCTGACCACTGCGATCGAGATGACAACAGCTAGTAGATTATGTGAGGGTCGAGAACAGATCACCAGGAGCTCAGAGAGCAAAGACGATAAAGAAGCAGAGAGACGAACAAACACCACCTTGAACAAACAAAACGCAAAACTTGGCAGACAGAGAGACCCCATTGAGCCTCCACAATTAGCCACGATTCTGCCCTTTCTAACCTTCTAGCGTGATTCCATATATCGATCAGGGGGTCTAGGGTGTCTAGGTGTCTGATGTGATCTGACGGATGGGATGACCAGGACAACAAGTTTACAGACATGTACTGTAGAGCACGAACCAACCCGGTGTTCCTGTCGATGATGGTCAAGCCTTCCGTCGCCCTCAGGGAGCCAAATCATCACTCGTTACATTGCATTGCATTGCATTGCAATGCACACGGCACGGCACTTCACCGTCCTTGTGCGTTGCCTATTGCTCCTTTTGGGGACCATCCGTTTCACCCGCCGTCTTATTAGTGCCACTGCGTCACGCTCTGCCGACTACTAACCTAATTTGCCACACTCAGTCCCTCCGTCCCGTGCTCGAGCCTCACTGTCCCCACACGACTTACATAATTCTGATCTCAGCTCAAATACCTAGCCTTCGGCGTTGTCCGTCCGTAACCTGGGTTAGAAGAGTCGGCTTTTTCTTTCTTTTACTTTTCGTGGTCTCTTGTTTCAATTTCATGAGCCATGCTCTCTTCAGCCAGCCACGTGCCTGAATCAGGGGATTTTCACCAACTCTCTTACGCGTGTCAGGTTATCGATGCTGCTTTGAAAGCGCCTTTGTCCGGTAAACGTTGGATTTTGCCGTGATGCTTTGAGCCACTCATGGGTTCTCGGATCATACTTCACAACGGCTCGTAGAGTTTATCTTAACGTCTTATTCTGTACGAAATCAGTCACGAGGCGGTGCAATATACTAATTCCAAGATGAACAATAGGATATTCCATATATAGAAAGAAGGGAAGGGAAGTCGAACAACCGGAAGACACCTTAATACATTAGGCAGTACCTTTGTCAGTATGGATATGCCCTAAGAACTATATACTAGGTACTTAGGTAGACTACCTCCCTACCCGACGCCAACAAAGAGATTATGTTTAAGCTGGACCCTGAATAGAGAAGAAGAAAGAAGAAGAAGAGAAATTACTTCCAGAAGAGTTCTTTTCTTAAACGGTAGTACCTTATCCTCCCTCGACTGGGTAATTCTGCATACGTAGGATGTACTCTGTAGGCACGATTAGTAAATACCAGTAAGTACCTACTGTAGGTGACCCCTTGTCAACAGCATTCGTCCAGTTGTGGCGATGCGATGTCCATTGTCCTACCGGTACATAGTTACCTAGATACCTTAGTGGAGGCCTGCCCTTGAGAGCACTGGGGCACTGGGGCAGACCAAGCTACCTAGGTTCCTACCTACCTACCAAGTCCAACAGTTCAGTCCAGTGGCTTTGGGGCGCTACCTTAACTATTGGTTTCTGACAGGGCCCCGCCCGGGCCCAATATGGCCTTGTGGTGAGTGCTGAGTGGTCCCTGCCCTTCCTTGCACCTTCCATTTCGTCGCCGTCGCCACCTAACCTCACCCGACCTCACCTTTGTCGGCTTCCATCTTCCATCTTCCATCTTCCATCCATTCCATTACCTGAGGGTTAGGTACCTACGTTTACTCCGTACTGTTTACATGCATACCCTCGCAGGGATACTTAGGGCAGGTCCAATTGGAGTGGCCTGTCTCGTCAACCCCGGCCCCGCCCCTGGCTGTATCTGTCATATGTTTGGCTCTCGTTGATCCCGTCATGCCAGGCTCGGTTTTTTTCTTCGCTGTAACTTGGCTGGTGTCGCAAACGTAACAGGCACAGACTGGAGACGGCACCTCAGACACTCTGCGTTTCTACGTGCACTCGAGCCGCTATTGACCCAATTGATTCAGTGAATGAGACCTGAAGCACTTTGCTTTCTCCGTCAATAATGGGGGATCCCAGTGCTATTCTGCAGTATGTAGGTACGGTAATTCTTTGGTCTCCCGATCGTTTGGTTTGGTTTGGTTTCGCTCCCTCCGTTGTGCTGGCGTCAATTGACGTCGTCCTTACTAGGTACACCCCCTGATTCATCCCGGCCTCTATCTCCACATCAACCTCTCCACCCTAGGTTGCTTTCTGTCCCCGTCTGGCTCCTCATCCCTCACTAGTAGCCCAAGCTGTTCCAGAGAGAGACAGAGAGAGGGGGGAAAAAACCAAGACCTGAGTAAAGACAAAAAGAGATAATTGGGGTGAAAAGGCAAATTCTCGTCGGGAGCTTTCTCTTTAAGACAAGCCCAGCCCCAGCCCCATTCATCGCCCGCTCTGATCGCCTTCTGTACTGTATGTATTGGATGTACAGTTTTGTTTCGCGGGTGACGACACACGACACGACATTATCGCCTTTTCCTTATAACTCGTCACTCACTCACATCGACATCGAGACGCACGCAGAGCAGAGCACGCTCTGTTTTCGCCATTGATCTGAATCTCGGACACGATACTCCTATAAGCACAATTAGCATACCAGCCAGGCTCCTGTCCTGTCCTGTTTCAACTGTAAGCTCCCTAGGCTCCTTTCCCCTCCTTTTCTTGACAAAGATCCCCAAAACCCAATACCACCAGACCAGACCAAACTAACAAGCCAGCCAGCCAGCTAGCCAGCCAACCAGCAGATCTACCGCTTCGACTGAATTTTAGCGCTCCTCCAACGCCGCTCATACGCCCGCCGTGCCCACGGTCCCTCACTTGTCCTTTCACCTCCACAGCCCACAGCCTACTCTACAGTATAACTGGGTCTCGACCTTTATTACACTTTTGATCCCCCCAGGTCCGCATTCCTACTGTTGTATTCAAAACTGCCTCTCGCCCAAACCCAATCATTCTTTCGCCCTAGACATCAACCTGTCTTCCCGATAGACTCACGGCCGGCTGCGCACCGTCGAACTCTCGTCGCCTTCGTCCGCCTCCTACTTCTGTTCTTCTCTGCCCGGCCTTCGCCAAGCCCTCTGGCATAGGTCACCATCCGCAATCCGTCTACGACGACATTCGCCGGCTCGCCGCTCCAACTACCCTCACATTCCAATCCTTTAGGGACCACCCGGCAACCTCGACGGCCTCGACCCTGCCTTGCGCCATCTCCGCTTTGGGATTGATTGCCCTCAAAACGTCACATCTACAGCCTCCAGGCGGACTTGTTTGTGATCACGTCCGATCACCAATTACACTACCTGTCTTGTCCGTTGGGGCATTTCCGACTTTGGTTCCGTGTCTGCGATCCTGGACCCCCGATCTTGGCAATTTCTAAATCCTATCTCTCGCCTCCTGGTCATCATCGTGCACCCTATTCTTGTGGTACAGATTGGCGCCATCACAAGCCACCTTCCTCCGCATATCTCTCGTCACCACTGCGGCCGTTCCCTGCCTGTCCACTCTGTGATTATAATCGGACAAGTTCACAGGATAGTGTGTCCTTTATGGCCTTATCGTTCCTGCTGTAGCCTACTTCTAGACCCGACGCCAAGTGGGGACTGTATATCTGACGCAGTAAGACTGGCCCAGATGCTCATATGGTACAGAAGGAAGAGGCGTCGGGTCTAGAAG